>BGNK01002131.1:75314-112077 GCA_003297005.1 Symbiodinium sp. clade A Y106 | reverse complement strand
AGGAGGAGCAGGAGCAGGAGGAGCAGGAGCAGGAGGAGCAGGAGCAGGAGGAGCAGGAGCAGAGGAGGAGCAGGAGCAGAGGAGGAGCAGGAGCAGGAGCAGGAGCAGGAGCAGGAGCAGGAGCAGGAGCAGTACTAGTACTAGTACTCCTACTCCTACTCCTACTCCTACTACTACTACTACCACTACCACCACCACCACCACCACCACCACCACCCCGACTACTACTACTACTACTACTACTACTACTACTACTATTACTCGTACTACTACTATTACTACTACTACCACCACGACTACTACTACTACTACTACTACTACTGCTACTACTACTCGTACTACTACTACTACTGCTACTACTACTACTACCACCACTACCACTACCACTACCACTACCACTACCACTACCACTACCACTACTACTACTTCTACGACTACTACTACTACCACTACTACCACTACTACTACTACTACTACTGCTACTACTACTACTACTCGTACTACTACTCTACTACTACGACGACCACAACGGCTGCTGCTTCTACTTCCTGCTTGCACTGCGGCTATCCTGCTCCTCCTGCACCGTACCCATACCTGCACCTCACGACCCCCGTACCCAAGCCACGAAGAGCACCTCGTGCTACAACTGCGAACTGTCATTGACCCAATGAGAGCTGCTAGTGCAATGACTGCAACTATTCAAGTTGAAGTCTCTTCGTCCCGAGAGTAAGAATGGCAGCTCTGCCGAAAACCTGTGCAGCTTATGTCTCTCCTTGTTGCTTCCAGGTTCATGCGCGTTGAAAGCTCTGGTGCCCTAGGTCTGTGCGGTGCACCGTTGGGATGATGAAACGATCCTCGGAAGCTCATGTCTGGCAGCCTCTGCGTGCCTGCATGCTCCTCATGTCGTGATGATGGTTTTCCGGCTGAAGCCGAACTCAAATGCACCTACTCTGCCCCTTGGCAGCTGGCCGTGAGGTGCTGTAGCCTTCCCATTGGGTCCCTCAGACTGGCGGCCTCCAAGAGACGCAGAGTGAAGCTGGACGCTTGCAGGACGGGTCTCACCCTGAAATATCGAGCAGACTCACGCATAGCACGCAAAAGATGAGGACAAAGACAATCTGAGAACCACAAGAAAGGCACAGAGGACAGGAAACACGCTTCGCTGTCGTTGCTACGCGGTCAGTGAACGAAACTAAACGATGGAACGACCAAGACCGGAATTACTTGGAGCGCTCATCTCGAAAAGGATCTTCTGATTGCAAGAGTTCGATGAGTCCCTCAAGCCCTTCCCTAGCCTGTCCCAACCCTGAATGCAAAAGCCCCACAGCCCGCCAAGCCCAACGAACTCCACCTCCACAGCAGCAGCAAGAGAAGAACTTCCTGGGCGAGCAGTGCTTTCTAACTACATACCTGCCCAAAGGTTTTGCTCTTGTATAGATCACACTTCGAGACTGGCTGCAGAAAACCCTGCGAACGGTCCAGGTGCGACCATTGGGCCCTGTAGCCTTCAGCGACCCCCGACAGTAATTTCATCCTTCCTGGCTGAACATTCTGTGAAGCTCTAGGGCTAGGAGATCACCGCAAGTGCTACGGCTGGGAGATTGCATGATGCCCTGGTCTGGCGGAACAATGTCAAAACGGACAAAAACAAAACCAGGCAAACCAATGTGCTCTGCCATCACCAACAGTCTGGTCTACTGTCACTTGGGCGGCACACCGTTCAGACCAAGAGAAGCCGCCAAGAAGTGCCCGGCGTAAGCAGCCTGGCCAAAACGGGACGCGAAATGGAGGAAAGGGGTTGCATGGAAACATCCCCGTGCCCTGCGCGGGGTGTCCTGTTCACCGGAGATGCTGAACGCGACTTCACCTGAAACGGCCCAAGTGGCATCATGGTTGGCTTCTGATTTGACAGCAACCTGAGTGCATGGCTGTTTGCCGCAACGTTGACAGCTTCAGCAATCTGTGCTGAAGTTGCGCCAGCCTTGAATTATGGGGCTTCAAACTGGCACTGCCAGGGTGTGCGACACGGCTATGCAACAGACGGGATCAACAAGCCTGCAGTTGCAGCGCTGCAGCCGAGATGACCTTGTAAGCCATGGCATCAAGATTGCTGCAACCAAAACATGTCCCACTACGATGCCCTTCAAAATGTCTCCAGAACCGCGCAGCCAGGAGCGGCACGCCCCGTGGAGCGACGACTCGGTAAGCCTGCGTTGACGTCAATACAGAATACAGCAATGGCGTATACTTCAGTTCTGCACGGTGGCTTCGCGCTTTCTTGCGAGGCTGCCATTGCAGTAGCCTTAGTGCCTGGCAATACCACCCAGAAGGCTCATCACCTGCGCTTCTGCACTGATCCGGACCAGTCCTGCACATAGGATTTGCGAGACGTTGCAACATGTCTCTGAAACATAGTAATTGCGAAATCCGTGGTGTGTTATGCTAAGCTGTGATACCTTGGAAACATCGGCGCACACTGCATGTCTACAGCTACGGTGCAACGCAACATCTCAGAGTATGTCCTGCCATACAAGCACCCTCATCCACTGTAGGGTGCTACCATCTTGGATGCTTACCATGTACTGCAGGTTGCTGTTTGCTAGTCTCGTCTAAATGATGTGTCTGCACTTTGCATTCGACTGTGCGATCATAGTCGCATATGTCCGTAAAGCCATTACACCATATCATCGCGGCTAGAAGATATGAAAGCTGAAGACGTTTCATTGTGATTGTGTAAGAGTGCATCGCGACTTTATTATAGCAACACAGGCTTGCAACAGTCCAAGTATATTATAATGTCAAAGCAGATTAGTCCAAATAGCTACTACTGCAGTCTGGCATGTGATGTATACTCACAGGCTTATCTCTGATGCCTATTCTGGAGGTTGGGTTTCAGAGGTCCGAACGAGACCCAGGAGCCACTCGGAGCCACTATCCCGAGCTCCCCACCGGTTGCAATGCTGGCGGCGTGGTTGTTGGCACGCTGGCGGCCACTGCAAACCTCGGATCCAGCCGCAGCTGCAAGACTCGTGGTCAGCAGGTCCAGTCGTGATCTAGTCTGCATGAGGCGATCTCATCATCATCCGGCCCGGAATCATCCCAGCGTCGCCCTATCGTACTGACGTGCAAGCTCTTACAAGTACAGGTAGTACGAAGCCTCCAGGCTGTTGAGATGCTTCGAGGTCTTGCATTCGTCTGGGTAATTATCGACAGGTGTAGTTGTGTGCGTATGTGCAATGTATGTGTGTGTGTGAGCAGTGTGTTGTGCACATATGCTCTCTTCGAGACGCCTTCATCGATTGAAATTCGTGCCTGTTTGCTCCGCGGATTCTTTGCGCTGGGCCCTGTGCGCAAATGCCCATCTGACTCGAATCCTGGCAGCTGCATCGACAAGTCTTACGGACACGTCCCTCATGGGCAGTGAGATTTTCGCACTGCGCAGACTTGCCAGCAGGAGCTGAAACAAGACAGGCAAGGACGAATTTTTCCGGCGCGAGATGGGCCTCTTGCCCAAGCGATCCTTTCGGCACCTTGGAGCATCCCTTCTCCATTTCTTGTTTACAGCTACTTTAGTCTCCTCGCAGGCAGAAAAAGAAGTAGCTTGAATTCTATTGATTGATGAGGATGGGCCTCCGTTTAGAATACAGCTTCCGTCGGGAGGCTAGAGGATGGCACGGTTTTGCGGACTCAGCCCCCGCCTGCCAAGTACAGGCGGGTCTATGTACAGGGCTCAGACCACGACGTTCTCCGCGTCCGGATCACACTTCGGAGGACACTTGTCCTCCTTCGGCGCATCCGGCGGTCCATCCTGCCAACACCGAAGATTGACGGCTGCTGTGCACCCGAAAGCACCCCCTCCATGAGAACACGAAGCATGCGCATCACAGCGCTCTCCTTGTAGCCTGACGCCTCCAGCCAAGCATCTGGATAGCTCAGGCTCTGCATTGTTTCAATGTCGGTGTTGCCGCCTGTTGTGAAACGGGACTCCATAACAGCGAGACCGGAGATACCAATTTGACCGAAGAGCTGAAGCGGAAGAGCAGATATGGCATCAGCTTCTTCCACATTTGAAGCACCTGCAACAGCCGGCAAGACTTGCCGACGTTGCAAAGCACGAGTGCGTGCCCCTCCTGGCTAGCATGCTCCTGGAAGATCTTGGTGAGTTCGACTGGACCTCTCGAAGGCACTGCAAGAATCAAGTATGTCACTCTAAGCGAAAGCAGGTTATCTTGCTGCTAGGGGGCTGGTGGTGCCAGCTTGGCGGACCTCAGGATCGCACGGATCCAACAGCTAACCCCACATTTTAGTTGCCGTGCTCTCTGTTCGCGCATGCTACGCAAAGAACACTCGAACTTCTGCCTCTCGGCTCTAACACACAGGACACGCAAACGGCAGTCCAAGCTGCTTTCTCCAGCAATGCATCCGCTTCAGTCTCCGCGGCCTTTGGGCGAGGACGGGGCCCAACTTGAGGGAAGGTCGTGTGCCCAGATTTTTTTGGTGATTGTGCCCTGGAGCCAAACCAAGACTTCTGTGAAACAGGTACGATGGTCTGATGACTCGGTGAGTTCGACTGGTGGCAGAAGCAGCAATCTGCAACAGCGCAGCCTGCTGCGCGTTGTTGACGTGGTTGTGCATGACATCGAAGCGAATTTGACATACCTTTTTCCAGCAACGAGCGGTCGACATGCCCCACGGAAGAGAACTAACACTTGCTACGCAGTCGTTCACCAGAAGAGGGCAGGTTGGCAACATATTGCAACACTCTGAAGTTGCCTCCTTGGCCATCTCCAGCTTATTTTGTCTGTCACGCGTGCTCTGACCGAGGCATTACACAGTCTCTTTCTTCTGACGTTGGGAAACGCCATCAGTTTGCCGAAAAGAGCAGGGAGAGCGCAGCTCACGCCCGACAGACTGAAAGTGCCACAAAGCAGCATCCATGACTCGGCGAACGAGCCAATTCATCGAGTAATTCTCAAATTGCTTTGGGTTCGCAAACTGCAGGGCGTGGATGGTCTCGTTCACTCCAGACGGGATGGGCACGAATGCCTCGGTGGAGGTTGAAGCATGGGGTGCGCAGTCTCGCTGCTCCATCCTGCTCGGCGTGCCGTGTGTGATCTTCTCACATAATCCGCTTCTCATCCAGGTGGCCGCATAGTGAGGAGGCCCGGCTGCATACCACGCAACGCTCGCAGTCCCTGTGCAAACAAGCAAGTACTTGTAGTTCTAAACATATGATCTGCAGGCTGCAAGCAAGTGTTCATGCCAATGTCTGAAAGTAGCACTCGTAAGGCACGTTGGGCCTTGGGGACGGCCCTCACCCGGATGGTGCAGCTGCTGAACCTCACTACATCGACGTCTCTGCAAGCACCACAGCACCGCGCAGCGCAGCAAACGGCTCGGAGATCCGAGGGACATAAACGGCATTGGTGCGATAGAGGGCTATCGACCTTTCCCAGTGGCCCTGGACCTGCAGCCACGCGGCAAGTAAGAACCGCATGAAGCCGCAAAGCCTACATCCTGAGCACCTCCTTGTACTAGGCAGTCTGCGTTTCAAGGTATGCCAGGCCCGCATGCACCCGCACCCGCACCCGCATGCGCACCCGCACCCGCACGCGCACGCGCACCCGCACGCGCACGCGCACCCGCACGCGCACCCGCCCGCACGCGCACCCGCACAAACACAGACACACACATCCGCACGCACACACGCACAGCAGAGATTCACACCCCTTGTGCCTTGGAGGTCGTCTGGTACCTGTCCGGGGTTCCGAAAGGTCCGGCTTGAATGCCTTTCGTCATATCCTTAGTTCTCTGAAAGGTTGGTTTTGGGATGTGGGCGATGCATCTCGCTCGAAGCTAAGTGAATCCAAGGGCAGGTCGAACTCCGTCCCAGCATACCTCAGTAGCTTGAGCTTGTGTGGAACAGAACGATCATGTTGGTAGCTGACTCTATGGTGAACATACTTATGGCCGTATTCCTAGCGCGGTCAACCTTCCCACCATGATTCAAGAAGACCGCAGGCATGCAGCCGTCGCACAGTGATTACAGCCAGTGCCCCTGAACTGCTGGGTCCCACGCCAGTCTCGGTGCCAGGACATGAGATCGTGATGGGAGACTTTGGCATCGGGCGCGACCGACCAAGGATACACGGGCTTGTACCGGATGTCCTCTGAGAGTGGTTTAGGTTTTCGGGATGTGGGGCCTGTGGAGTTCTGGGGGCTTGCGTGGGATGTTCATGGACCTCATCGATATTAATGGGCTCGGACTGGACTGGTTCTGCAAAGGCCCGCCCAACGACTGGACATCTCCACCGGTCCTCATAACTGGTTGGCAAGCTCAGGGATGGCTTTGCCATCTGCAAGCCTCGCCACATCCGTCGGCCGGAGTAGTACTTGTGGGCATACCTGAGTCGAAAGGACAGGCCTCCGTCAAATCTCTGCTTTGCAGCTGTTCTGACAAGAGGCTCCCCGCCCGAATACATCAAGGTGAAGTCGAAGGCTGTGCCTTGCTTCCACCTCGGGAAAGACAGAACACCCGACACACAGCTCAACAAAACACATGATTGGTCAGTTAAGCGACCACCCCTTGCTGCTCGCCACGTCAAAAAGGTTCGGCGACACAATGAAGTTGTCCTCGACAAGTCCCGATGCCATGGCCCCTTGCAGATCAACAACTACCTTGCCTTGTCGTCAGCGTTGACCTCGCGGATCGTGTACATGTTGGCCTGGTCGCCGGGAGAACAGTAGGGAACAATGCAATACGCTTCTACAGGCTACAGGCTCTACACGTCCTGCCCGAAAGGCTAAGACGGCTTTGGCTTAAGTTCCAGGCTACCACTGTCATCTGGTCGTCGGGCAAGCGCTTCGCAACCCAAATGGCGCTGGTCCCCGTGGGATCTGAGAGGATCTGGAAGGCCCAGGCCTGGGCAAAAAAGAGCTCAGAGCCGCTCCGCCAAGGCTCCCCAGGAACCGCCTGGCCTCGTCGGGATCTCCGACAATCAGCGACTCACCGGATCCTTCGAAGGAATCCGGCGGCCCATAGAAGCCTCGGAACTCGGAAGCTGTCCAGAGCCCGGATCGCATGGATCAAGCCCACACTCTACCAGTAACGCTCCTCTGCAGACAATGCCCTGAACAGCTCCACAGTACCGAAAAATGCTGCGGAAGGGGTTGAAGGGGTCTCATGACCATGCACCGTCCGAGGGGCCGTGCTTGGAAGCCAACTGGCCCATCAGCTCCACTGCTTCGCGAGAAGTGCGGCTGCGCTCCATGGCAAGGTAGGAGAGTGTGTCGATGCCTCAGGCTACCAGAACAACTATTGCCCAAATCAGCTCTTTTGCAGTTTCCGATATTGTTACGATCAAAGATGCAATGCACCCTAGACAGCTCACAGCTCTTCTTGGACTAGCTCCGGCTCTCAGGCTACCTCACTATGAGATTTAAGTCCTTGGCGCTAGTGCAACCTCAGGTTGCATTCTCTGAACTGCCGAATCGGAAGCCCTTTCCCTGAATACTATGTGTGGTTTTATGTCGTGATATTCCCGTTGCACCTTATGCTTCAGGTTTAGGGAGTGGGTGCTTGAGATTGCCAAGAGCAACACAATCAGCCCAGGCTCTCATCAGCGCTGCTCCAACTTTCCGACCAGGCTCACAGCCCACCTCTGCAGCGTGAGGCGTGAGGCCGTGAGGGGCTTGACGGTTTCGGACCCGTAGGCTTTTCGCCTCAACGTTCGGGTTCCGAGCCTAGGCAAGTGTACAAGTGCGGTGGGAACGTCTTGCTTGTTTATTTCTACCCAAGAGGAAATCCAATGTGGCATGACAAAAGGGTATCAGCCTCAGCAAAAGCCTGCACTCCACTATAGTCGATCTGATTGCTACGGCGGTAGGTATGTAGTTGTTGATCAGAGACTCAGAGACTATCTCAAGAAAAGCCTTTGTTTCCACACGCCTCCAATATCTTACTCCAGACCGCGCCGGCGTCTGCTGCGTTGCCAACCCTCCCGACAGTGGAAACTTCAGATGTAAGGCCCTCGCTTGCCCACACCGGTGCTTGTATGCATGTATGTAGGGTCTGTAGGTATGTAGGTGTGTGTGTGTGTATGTATGTATGTATGTATGTATCTGTGCATGTAGGGCTCAGAACACCCGACAGAGGGATTGCTGTTTTGCCCCAGGCACTGCCGAGCAGTGCCGTAGCATTCCGTCCATCAGTAGTAGCTCTGGTGTCCAACCGGAAAATCCCTGTTTCATGATTAAGCACTCTTGTGTACGATCACCTCACTGCGCCACGGTACGGTGGAGCCCTTTCCACAAGTTCCAAAGACGGCACTGCAGGTCGATTCTGCCACAGAAACCTCAGGTGAGCGACGTTTTCTTCCTCTTCTTCTTCGCTTGATTTGCTCTCGTCCCTGATAATATTGTCCCGACTAGTGGCTAGTGTCACAGCTAGTGTAGTCGCATGACGAGTGTTAGTGCTTTGCACCTTCATCAAGGCAATGAACTGACTGCTTGCTCTTACTTGTTTTTGGACAGGCTTTGAGACTTCTGGCTTCGGCTTCGCCAGTCGGCTGTCGGAAATGCACGCTTTGGAAGCTTGCCTGCGGACAGGATCTGGTGGGTGGGTAGGTTGTGACAGGCCTAGGAACACTAGGCTCAGAAGATCAAACTCAGACAGCTCGGCATCTGCAAACCACCAGCTTGCCCTGCGAAATGAAGCCAAGAGGCACCGTGCTCGTTGAGCACCCCATATGTGCCACTTTGATAGCCGAACGTGTGAGGCACCTGGTGCCAGACAAGACAAGTGCGCAGACAGACCTACCTAAATCTTAGTTCTGGTACATTGACGGTCAGCATATTGAGGGAAAGGAAGCACGCCCTCAACTGTCAAGTCTGTGCCTGGTCGATGTAACCGATGGGCTCGGACACGTTGTACCCTTTGGTGTCCGCATTAGGGCGGTAGTCGGGGCCCATGTGGTCCCCCAGATACCGCGGGAAGGTCTCTGCGGTGTGGTAAATCGGCCGCTTCTCGTCTGGCTGGTGGTCTGCAGCTGGTACATAAAGCAGGCGAGCCTGGGAGCTGACGTGGCACAGCGATGTTTTGTCCGCCTCCTCTCGTTTCTGATCCTGTAATTTCTGTGGTTGCTTTGGGCTCTGGGCGCTACCCAACACTCTCTTTACCGGTGTAAAAAAACGATCTCCTGCATTAGATTTTGATTTCCTTTAGACTTGCTGTATGTTGGTTTCAGAACTCTCGTGAAGCCGGAAGACTGCAAGTGGGATATGGGTGACAAAGCTTTCACTCGACCCCGGGAAACATGCACAGTCGACACTGGAACCAGTACCTTTTTTTTGCTGCACTGTGTGTCTAAGGCCACGACCTGTTGACGATGCTAAAGTAAAGCCCGGTTCGGTGAATTAACGAAAGAGATAATCATTGGTAGCACGGAATATTACCGGAACTGCGAGAGGTCAGGCACCCACTTTGTGCTCAGCCTGGAACCATCAGGAGTACATTGGTTGCAAAACAAGCCGGCTTGTAGAAAGACGAAAAGCTGATGCTGAATGTTCTTGCANAATCCGCTAAGGTTTCTCATGCCAAAAGATGCTGCTGTTCGAATATGTGAAGCTGGAATCAAGGAGATTGAATTGGCTTTGCAAAGCTTCACAAAGCGAGACCTGAACCGAGAGATAAGAATACTAGCGGACATACCAGACGTTAACCAACCGGGAAAGAATCCATGAATGGACAGAAACTCGATGAGAACCGACAGCCACGTTGTTCGCGGCCCGTCTGAAGTGGGACTAAAATCCCATCTGTTCNACCAGACGTTAACCAACCGGGAAAGAATCCATGAATGGACAGAAACTCGATGAGAACCGACAGCCACGTTGTTCGCGGCCCGTCTGAAGTGGGACTAAAATCCCATCTGTTCTCGCTCAAAAAGGATGCGAGGGCTTGAGCTGCATTGTTGGAAATACGACTCCTTCCTGTAACCAAAACATTGAAATCTGGTTCCGGGTGACTATAGAAGTGAACCACATTCGGGCTAACACTGGCGAAGAAGGAGACATATCTTTGCCGCAAGCAATGCATCAAGTGGTTAGGAATGGTTTGACCGACTCTACATAAAGCAAGTACCTACACTGGAACCAGTACCTTCCAGCCTGTTGGCATGCATCGCTGCATCGCATTTGTGGCAGCTTTTCCCAATCAGACACGGGAAACGGTCAAGCAGTGCGTGTCAAAGGCCCTGGCATCGTTCTGAGGATCGCCGTCATCCGAGTGCGAAATCAGCACAGAGCCATCCTGCGGATGAGGCGAATGCTGCCACTCCCTACATACATGAAACAAACATGAGCAGGCTGAATGGGCCCACTCCTTAGTTGCCGCCTTTCCCACTGCAAACACAGTGCAGGCAGCCGTCCGCGAGGCGGCATCCAGCCATAGAAGCCCGCTCAAGGCACGAATCATCGTTGCTGAATAGGTGAAGCAATGGCTACTAGAATGAGCCCAAGAACGCAGGGGCAGATGCAGCTTCGGCTTCCATTCAAGCTCAATCTTGCAATCTGTGTGGAGGTGCTGCTCGTGCCAGCCTGAGCCTTCACTCTCACAGATATGCCCTTGCCTGTAGCGTAGCAGCGTAGCCGCATGGGTCAGGAAGAACCTTCGGGCACAGTGCCACTGAGACGTCGGATCAATCGAGGCTCTGTTTCGTTGCTCCCTTGCTCTCACCAACATGTCTGTAGAGCCCGAGCCGTGGAATTCGAGGTGTCACAGGTTGACGCTGCAGCGATGGCAAAGTCCAGACACCTTGTCGGCCTGCGAGGAAAATGTCTTGAGCAACAAGTCGTGGCAGCTCAGCAACGCTCTTCAACCGTGCGTCGAACTGGGCTTCCGGCAGAACTGTGCTGGACTGACTTGTGCAGAAAGCATTGCAGGTAAAGTTCTCCGTGAGGCCTCATGTAGTCACTGCTGGGCACATTCTGGGGCTCTAAATCACCCTCCAACCACCAGCTAAGGTAAGCAAGATTGAGGTTAGGCCGTCAAGCTATCATGGTGGATTTGGCGAGGATGTGGCCCAATTGCAGTGCGCAGGTGTCGCTGGGCCAGGTAGGCCTTAGAGAGTCGCCAAGTGACAGGTCAGTGACACATGCAAGGAACACAAAAGGGTTTCTTCTGAGGGCTTCCAAAAACTCTCCGCATTTCATCGGTTTGTTGGAGGCTGCCGCTGCCACGGGTGCACGTTGCCATTCGAGGTGATGGGGGTCTGCTCAGACCCAGGCTCTGGCTTCTCGCAGATCACACCTCCTGCCGCTCCATTCAGGCACTGACTGGAGCTCGCATCAACCTTAAATCATACGCTTGCAACACCCGGTACTCGACACAAATTTCTGAACTCTAGGATGCAGACTGTGCCGTCCGACCTCGGCCAGGAAATCTAAACCTTGCATCTATGCTGCCTCGTCTCGTTTCATTGCTTCTGTAATAAAAGTCCTTCTCTGACTGCCAACTGCCAGCCAAAACCCGCCAAGCGGCATCGCAAGGGCCAAAGCCGCGGTCGTGGCCCGGACAGCAGATGAGGATGCTTTCTGGAGGCTCTGCCACATCCTGTTGCAGAAGCCAGCGTTTTCTCAGTCCCAAAGCGATCCCTGGGCCCGGGCCTCGCGGGCACCCCTGTTGGCCATGATGCTGCAAGCAGCCCTGGGAATCCAGTGCTGCCAGCAACCTGCAGAGGGCAGAGGCGGCAGAGGGCGAAGGTAAGACGCTCCTTATACGGCCGCCTTAGGCTACATAGTCCTCACAAAAAGGCACCTGGTAAACAGCTTGCGAAGCGTCGTCGGCGCTGAAGCCCTCAGCTCGTGTCAAGGGATCGACACACTTATTGCACGCATGGCACGTGGCCAACGGGGGGGTGCTTTCATGACCGTTCGGGAAGCACTGGGTAACTGCTCACACTTGGCCCCTGGCGGCGTAGGCCGAAGCCTGAGGCTGGCGGTGCAAAGCTCACGATGCTCACATCTCGCGACTCGCGACATGCGATGACATGCGAGCCCCGAGGCCAAGACGAAGTGCGCGGCAGAAGCCAGCGTTTCGTTGTCTCTGCCGCCTGTGCCAACACAACAAGCCTATCCGCAAATCACAGCACACGAGTAAGCAAAGACTCGCAAAAGCCGAGATAGTCGCGCACCTGTCAAGTTCAGGACGGCCTGCTCCACCTCACGTGTACTAGATGTATTCAGCCAGTGTCCGGAATGCCCGACCCACCAGACACGCTGCATCTGCCAGCTTGCTTCCACCGTGCGCCTAGGCCTACGGGTGAAGGGGGCGGGTGATGCTGTTTGCCCTTCACAAGACGTCCTCCCATGAGAGAACACACATGCAAAGAAGCAAAAACGCGATAACAAAGACACGCAAGGCCACACGGCACAGCCGGCTCTGCCTTCTGCACTAGCGAAGCGGTGTCGTTTCCATCCTGCATCTGCTAGACTGCTAGACCACGGCACAAGTACCAGCTGTGCGCTCTTTATGCCCTTTTCGGTAGAAAGCTGCCCATCCAAGCAGGTCATGTAGGCCTAACTGGATCTGTGCATCTAGCTTTTGCTCGACCTAACGAAACACTCTGCTCTCCACTTCCCGAGCACCCGGCCCTGAGTGCCCTCCAGGCCGCGAGAGCGGCAACCGGCGTGACCGCAACGTGTTGAGAGCCTCGGAAACAACCGGGGCGCATAAATCAAAACAACAGTCACACCAAAAACAAGCATGTCAACAAATTTCCGGTAAGGAGTAATCCTGTCGGACCCTCCCTACTACCGCTGCTGCTACTGCTACTGCTACTGCTACTGCTACTGCTACTGCTACCGCTACCGCTACCGCTACCGCTACCGCTACCGCTACGACTGCTACTGCTACTGCTACTGCTGCTGCTGCTGCTGCTGCTACAACTACTACTACTACTACTACTACTACTACTACTACTACTACTACTACTGCTACTACTACTACTACTACCACTGCTACTACTACTACTGCTACTACTACTACTACTACTACTACACATACATACATACATACATACTTCTTCCGTCGCCGCGAGAGAGTGTCTCGCGTTGCAAAGGGAGGCTCTGCCGGCTTCTCCATGGCAGCATGTTTTGTTTTGGCACCCCGAAGACCAGGTTCGTCCCTCCAAGCCTGATACATACATACATACATACATACATAATTGCGTAAAACAGTTCGCCACAACCTGGAACTTAACGTGTCAGGCACTGGCACTCCTATTCCCCTGTAGACTCCTCTCGCAGAAGGTCCCGAAAGGCCCGTCTGCCGGGAACTATAAAAGCGTTTAAATTGATTCCCGGAACTTATTTACTCTGCCACGCTGGCCACGTAAAATAAACCTCCGCCCTCGCCACTTCTCCGCTACAAATGCTCATGCTACTGAAACAAATCATTTGTATCTCGAAACTGTTGTCCCGGGGATGTACCCCTACTGCTGCTACCACAACCAAGAACCAAGACCACGACCACTAGCATCACCCCCGACCGCCTGCACCACCACCACCGCCACCACCACCACCACAACCTCCTCTTACCAGGCTCACCCGGCTGTTGTCCCATGTCTTTCCGAATCTATGTTCCGCTGCCAAGCTGCCGATCGTCCACATGCCTGCGGCCTGTAGCTGAACATGCTCAGGGTTGCGGCTCTTCAATGAAGAACGAACTTCAGAGATTGAAGCCTCGTCCCTTCTCCACTGAGCTCGTTTCACCTCGGAATTTTCGGGCTGCTGCTGAGTTGAACGTGTTCAACCAGAACGAACTTGTCTCAGGATGTGGCAGCAGCTTGGATCGAAGCAGCTTGAAAGATGGAACTGTCTGCAGCCTTTGGCGGGAGCTTGGTAGCAACGACATCTACAAAGCATACGGCATGTGCATCTATGCGCGCCACCCAGTGTGCCAATGTTGTTGCATCACACGGCCGAAAGAAATGCACCGCAGTCGACGCTTTTGCATTCTTACTTTTTCAACGCCAAACATCATCCCACTGCACATCATGTGTGCGTACAGCCAGAGCGGTGTCTTTGCCCTACAATGGGCAACCGCAGCGGGAAGTGTGGATGAACTGTAAAGGCCTGCAAAAGCCCAAATTCAAGAAGCATAGCATACGTGTACGGGAATCTCATGAAAGGTCTTCTAGTATGGACTAGATATCCGGGTGTTCACAAGCAGCGGTGCCTGGCGGGTCAGGAAAGCAGCCTGGCTGACGGAAGTGGTGGTCTCCGAGGATCGGTTGTATCCCTAGAGCGACTAGACTACTGCCAACTACACGAGAGGCATCGTCGATAAATGCATCATGCGTAAATTGTCACGGCGCCCTGTCTGAGAAAGTCACTTCCTCACAAGGTCATTCTAAGCTTAGTGTGGACGCGGCCCATCCCCATTGCGATCGCTCCTGTAGCTATAGTTTCGACAATTCCCACTGCGACTCCACTAGACATCTTCCCATCTCGACCCATGACTTTTCCCTGCGCCTGGCCAAGCACCATGGAGGCATGCTTCAGGGAGGTGCGGTCCCGTGCCATCTGCACCGCTGCCACCTCCAAGTCTAGTGAGTCCAGCGCAATTTGCACAAGTCTCTTCGTGGATTTAGGGTGTCTTGTCTTTTATGTTCTTGTATGTCACATTGCATATTTGCCTTGACCTGCCTGGACCATCCTAGACTGAGGCTCAGGACACCGCCAGCTCCCACAGCTCAGCTCCCACGCAAACGGCCAACGGGGACAGCAGCGCCCTTGCAATGTGCAGTGGATTCGGAGTGTGGTCTGCCATGTGTCCTAGCAGTTTCGTCATATTTCGTCATCACCACCATCATTTTCATCGTCGTCGTCATCACCAACCGCATCAAAGACCAAGAACAGCAGCATCCTCGCCATGCAGCACAACAGCAGTGAGTGAAAGAGAACGGCCACTCAGAACGATCACATCTACAATGCACAAACCTGACACTGAAAGATTGAGGCCCGACGTATCGTGCTCCAGGTCAGGATCTCCGTCTCCTACTGTCGCGCGAAGGGCCTAGGAAAAGCTGCAGCTGCTGCTTATGCATGTACTGTCTGCATGCTTGTCAGAAGTACTGTGATTGCTCTTGTTGATGCCAGTATGATCACAGGACAACATCATGTTGCCACTTGCATGATGCTCGGCCACAAAGAAGGAATCCGACGTGAAAGGTTGCGAAGCCTCGACTGAGGTTAGAGCGGAGGCCAGCGGCGTCGTCAGGTCACCCTCCCAGGAGAACCGCTCCATAAACACAGCGAAAGCCAGACCTGACTCCGTGCATCTTTGCAGACATTGTTCGTTTGAGCTTGGGACCGAGTTGTACGGCCAATATCTAAGATATCTAGCCTATTCGAGTAAAACCTCCGTGACAAGCAGTTCCAAAAAGTCAGCATAATCTTCAGGAAACCACGGCTTGTCTCCGGGGCGGCGGCTCAACTGCTGCATGTCCGTGCCGTTCAAGGCTCCTCAGAGCTTCGACGCGAGTTTCCGCGACGCGGTTGAAGCCCTGCGGATCGTCAGTTTCGGCTCAGGAAGCGGCCCAAGACGGGAGCCACATCAGAGCTGAAGGAGCCTGGGCTGTCGGAGGCCTGCAGTGATAGCGATCGCTCTAATCTCGGCAGGAGGAAATGCACGAACCTGCACCTGCCTCTGATACGGCCTGCAGCACGTAGCTGTACTGAGCCATGTCAAATCCCGTCGCCAAAGCCTTGGATGCCATGTCGTACAACGGTGCTTACACAACAGGGCTTAAAGAAAAGGGGGCGCTCTTCGATGCAATGCCAGCAAAATCAGGTGGAAGTACAGAACTTTCTCACCGGAAATTCCGGTGCTGGAACTTGATAGCTGCGTCGCTTCAATCTAGGACAGGTCTGGCATCTCATGCTTCCCCATGTAACCACTGCCGAAAATGCTCCGGAACAAACATGACTTCGGCAGAAAGATGCAGAATACCTTTCTTTGTCACGGCGAGTCGTCTTGCCGCGATTGCTTTGGATTGCTGCTGCTGGACAGCTCTTCCTTTTCAGTAGTTCTTTGTTGGCTGGTTGTTCTGATGGCCACGACGGTGGCAGGGCTGGCGGTTGTGGTGGCGGCTGTGGCGGGGATGTAGTATCAGTATAGTCGTAGCAGTAAGCAGTAGCAGCAACAGTAGCAGTAGCAGGAGTAGGAGTAGGAGTAGTAGTAGTAGTAGTCGTAGTAGTCGTCGTCGCCGTAGTAGTAGCAGCAGTAGTACTAGGGGAGTAGGAGTAGGAGCAGGGGTAGTGGTAGTCGTAGCAGTAGTAGTAGTTGTTGTTGTAGTAGCACTGGTAGCAGTAGTGGCAGCAATCGCAGTAGTAGTAGTAGTAGTAGAGGTAGTAGTAGTAGTAGTAGTAGTAGCAGCAGCAGAAGTAGGAGGAGGAGCAGTGGGAGTGGGAGTGGGAGTGGGAGTCGGAGTGGAAGTGGCACTCGGACTGGGAGTGGGAGTCGGAGTAGGAGTACTAAGAGGAGGAGCAGTAGTCGTAGTAGTAGCAGCAGCAGCAGGAGCATGGGAGAAATGGCAGCAGCAGCAGCAGTAGCAGTTACCTTGGCTAGAAGCTGCTAGACCACCAGACATAGCAGCAGTTCAGCAGTGGCTCTCGCACGTCCTTGGCTCCCCCCACTTGAGAGACCAGGCGGCTCCTGCTCGCGCAGCCTCGACGGTCGTAAGTTGAAACGAGATGGCGATGGCCTTCCGACGTCAAGAAAGCTGACGGACAGGGAGAGACAGGCATGAGATATCATGAGATGGCATGAGTCGACATCTGCACCAGCCGGGTGCGTAATGCAGGCCTCACCTTCCCCGACACACGTCAAACCTACGTGAAGCGAGGCGCCTGCGAAACAGCGCAGCGTGCAGATGCCTGTCAGTTCAGCAACCCCCAAACATCATCAAACCCGACTACGCAACTACACCCCGTGAATGGGGGCTGAGACTTCAGGCCGCCTCCACACTCGGCAACGCTGCTGCCACGGAGGCCGCCACGGAGTTCGGACCTGCTGGCCATTTGGGCCGACATTCTTGGAGCTGTCGCACGCATGAGGCCACGGCTTCTCCTCTGCACCGGCACCTGGGACGGCAGGAGATAAGAATCCTATCTCCTACTTTAGGGTAGTGTGGCATCGTGAAGAATGATTCTTTACCCAGCACGAGAACTTCGCCTGTCCCTTTGTATCAAGCTGATAAGCTGAAAGAGCAGCTGTCATAGATGGGACGATCGTCAAGCTTGGGTCAAGGCTCTCGTGCGGTCATGCGTCAAAGCCTACCGTGGACTGTTTGACGATCGATAGCACCCATGTACTGCGCAGCTTTGCAGCGCTTTTGTGCCAGCCAGGATTGCAATGCTTTCCGGGTGAGCCAGCAGACTGGTCCAGCCTGTACTCGCACTGCGCTAACCGAGCAGCGCTGGTGCATTAACAGCAATTCCGAGCGCAAGAAAGAGTACCCCAACCTGCCTGACACGATGTATCTGGGCACACTCTAGGAAGCAAGAGGCCTTCGCCTCTCTCGCTACATAAGCCCATCCCGACAGACCAAACGAAATCTGCATCCGACATGATTTCAGATCCTAACTTCTACATCAGAATAATGGATACATCTCATAACATGCGTATGCAGATAGATAAATAGCTAGTGAGGCAGGCAGGGAGGTAGGTAGGTAGGTAGATAGGGCAGACAGATAGACAGGCCGGCTGGTATTGCGGAGTAGGTGGATAGATGAACAGTGTTTCAATTGAAGTGCACATCCACCTACAGATAAGTCAGATATGCATGCCTACCTACATACATACCTACCTACCTACATACATACATGCATACGTACATACATGACATAAGCTTTTGCACATACATACATCCATACACGCATACATGTATGTCTGCACATATGCATAAGTCCATGCATGCATGCATGCATGCATGCATGCATGCATACAGCGACATGCATACATACAGCACATCCAGACATATGTGCACATCTTCTGTACTTGTACATGTTGCACAGTCCATGCGGTCATCTAACCTGCGAATTGCGCGTAGCCGTTGCTGACGTACACCATAAGCAGACGATGATTTCTTCTGAGCTCGGCTACAGTGCGCCCAGAGCTATGCACGTTCTACGAAGGTGGTGTCGGCTGTGACCTCAGATCCGCATATGTTCACGCTGCATCCTGGTTGGCGGCTACGAGCCTCTCTGCACGGCACATATTGGCTGTATGTAATGCACAGACCACGACCGCGACTAGTGCAAACCTGTGACATCGGTGCGAAGGACCATAAGGCCAAGGTGCTGCTTTGCCTTCCGTCCCTTTGGGAGTCGAGGCCGCCTGCTCCAGCTTTGGAATAGGGGAGAACACGGTGGCAAAGGATCGTCTGAACTTTCCGTGCGGCCAGATGTTCCGTGGACAGCCCATGACAGTCGCGAGTAGCATGGATTCGCTGCTCAGAGTAGACGACACGATGCATAAACGACTTATCACTTGCAATCCGCCAGCCTAGACCTAGCCTTTTAGGAATTCACCTGCACCAGTCTGCTGCAGCACATGTGCGACTCGAGAGAAGCCGTGCAGCATCGGATCAATGCAAAAAACTGCAAACGAAGAGCCTGGCGCCAGTTTCTCCTGTATGGTGAGCAAGCGCTCCACGTGTCTTGTCAGCAGACGGATCCTCTGAGACGCTCCGCTTCAAGTTTAACTGCTCACGGAAGTTCAGCTGCTAGGGGCCCCGGCTTGAGGCTCATGTTAATGATGTCGCCCTTGTTGACCTGGGCCAGTGGAGCTTCCATGGTGGGAGCGAGCATCGGACGCCTGACGAATAAAAACGAGTGACGTTGATTGATAACAGTGTCTGCGACAGACCTGTAGCGTACTTCAGATTGCTGCAACTCACCATCAGTTCGCCGCCACATCTCCTACCTCCGTCTATGCGGATTAGCTGCCGTACAAACACAGGCCATCTCCAGTCTGGGGCCCAGGGCGGTGCCACGAAGTGCCATCAAACCATCTACCAGTTCGTCCAAGGAGAGATTTCCACCCATGTCAGCCTTGGTCGGCGCGATCCTGTGTGAAAGTGACCGGAGCGAGACATGAGCAGCGCGGCAGAGAATCAGCACAAGCGCAGGCCCAGAAGCATCCATGATGTCGAACAGGTGGCCCTTGTTCGAGACGTCGATGTATGCTTCTTCCAGCCTCGAATTTGAGACACATGTAGCCATGCCCAGCATAACAAGAACACAGCATGAGGCCTCACACGTCTACATGTGCCCACGTGCCCATGCCCACTGACTTTCTCGGTCCAACGACGGACCCACCGCTTCGAAATCCAAGGTGCGCCTCTGTGAACTCCGGGTCCTGAAACCAAGCGAGCGTCCATGAGAAGCCTCTCTGCACCTATATAGGCTCAGATGTCAGGCTGCCTGGCTGTGGACTCTGTTGGTGTGGCTGCCAATTCCAATTGCATATTCACCCCTCAGCTATTTCAGTAGATACGTGTACAGTGGTGCTCACATTCAGGTGGGTCCTGAAGCCAGCGCTGGAATGATTCTCGACGAATGACAACCTTCACATTGCGCACAAGCGACTACAGATCGAAAACAGACTTTGCTGCTCCACGAGTTCATCTTGACTGCGTCTGTTGGTGGCAGCAGTATTTTGTTGTTCGGTGAAGTCCGCGATCCGTTTGTCAAGCACCGAAATCCTAAAGCCGGAATGTAATGAAGCCGATCAGCATGCACCTGCTGCTGCGGAGATCCCTTTGTCTAGCATGCCTCCTGCTGGTTCAGCTGCTCATCCAGAATGTCCCTGCGAATGTTCAGATCTCCTGACAATTTGCGCCGAGGATCGAAATATCAACTCCGTGCCAATCTCAGCCCTGTCAACGCCGAGGGTCCATGGATGAAAGTCATCCGCTTCTGCATGTCTTTGCCAAGAAACCTGCAAAACATCCCGAGCAAGGCAGGCAGGCACTCAAGCCGGCAGAAAACAGGACTGCGCACACTTCTTTCAGAAGAGCCTTGCAACATGCTCCTTGATGGTGACGCGAACCTGGCGACGTCAGGGCAAGGCGCAACGCCTGTGCATCCTTCTCTTCTCGGCAAGTAGGCACTAGTCGGGCAGACCCGATCTGCTGTCTCCGCCAACTCGCGGTTCCGGCGTGCCTGCTGGGAGCCGGTGACCTCAGCAGGTGTGGAGTCGAAACCGTGAAACAAGCATTTTTCTCGAAGCCACTTAAGGACACAGCGTTGTCGATGAAGATCGCCTTAAATGTTCAGCCCTGAAGAGCATGCGATTCGCAGCAACCTGTAAAATGTCCGAGCGACCATGATCAAGTTGAAAACGCCGACAGAGACGATCATGATCATGAGTATGTAGCCTTCCACGTAGACGCCGGATCATTGGAAACTATCATTGTGAGTTTAGAATTCCTACTACAGCCCCGAAGCCCCCAACAAGATTTTGTGGTTCATTCATGATTTATTTATGATTTGGTTGTTTTCCTGCTTTATGGTTCTGATACGATTTATTTATGCTTGTTTTTACTAGTTCATAAAAAAACATAAATGGATCATAGTCTATTGTTTTTTTGTGGTTGTGGTTTCTATTATGACATTACTATGATTTGGCTAAGTTCCTGGTTTGTGCCTTTTTTATGATTTATTTATGGATGTGTTTGTACTGTTTTGTGTGTTTATCTATGTTTTGGATTTGTGCCTCTGATATCTTTAAAGGCCTTCAGCTTTTGATCTGCACTCTCCACTGCTTGTCGTCCACTTCGTCGTCTAGCATCACAGCAGCAGATGGCTTTCGAGCCTGCGTGGTTTGGTTGCAGTGTTTAATTCCAAACGAACCCAGGAAGGCACGAGATAACGTTCGAAATACATTCCACTGAATATAGACAACTGTACACACTCTTCTTGATTGGCCACTGCAAAGAAAACATCGACGAGTGTCTTGGACTGGGATCTCCTTGGGACCCCCCCTCTCCCCTCCCCTCCCCCCCCCNCCCCCTCCCTCTCCCCTCGATGTGGCCTGACCGTTGCTGCATGCACTGACAACATGACACCATCTGCAAAATTTACTCATGAGAAATCCCAGTACACCGATCGAAAATGGACATGGCTTGGACCCATAGTAGAAAAGCATCGCAGCAGCTTGGTCGGCGCAAAGCACACATGACTAGCAGTCATCGGGACGTGGCTCAGACGGGAGCGAGCAATTGGAACGTTGCGACCCGAGTGTCTTGCATGTTCCCAAAAATCAGATGTTCTACCCCTCTTATGGAACCAGTAAAGGTTCCCGACAGGAGAAATAAACAAACCATACATGTGTAGCATGCATCTGAATAATGTCAATATACCATCAGAGTTTGTTGGCAATCACCCAGTAAACGATTAATGATAAAAAACCTATGAATTTTCCATAACAGCAGAAAATCAATATGCATAGTATGATCATAAGTATGTCATAAAATAAAATTATTCGCCTGCATGGGGGCTGTAGTAGGATTCCAAACTTGCAAAACTATCAGCACCAGTCTGATGGAACTGCAGGACGAATTGGCCAAGTCACTGATCAGAAACGCGCCGCCACCTTGCACGTAACATCAACTCATCTGTTCTGCCACTTGCAGTCAGCAATCGCACATTGTCCAACCATTGCGCGCTAGTGCAGCCACACCACAATCACCACAACATACATCACAACCTGGAATCTTAGCGCAGGGCCGTACACGGGAGACATGCCTCGGCCCCAGGGCTTGCAGGCGCACATTGCAAGCACACCGTCCATTGTCGAGAAAGGTTCAAAGTCAGAAAAAGGAAAGGCGGGAGAGCACAGCATGTTGAGGCTGTCTGGCCAGAGTGCGAACGCGCTCCGGCAGAGGGGTCCCATCGTAAGCAGCGCAGTCCTCCGTGAAGCATCGGAACCTGAGGTTCTGAAGCTGAAGTGATGGTGATCGACGTGTTTTTAAGCAAACCCTGAGCTTTGCACAACGTGAACATGGCCGCAGGCACCGTTTCGAGCTCCGGGAAGCTGTCCTGAACAGAGCAGAAGGATACTTCGATTAGTTACTTCTCGGCTTGCAGCCACGTCACCCCCATGATGTTCCGGAGGACCACTCCAAAGGTGTACACGAGGACCTCACTGCTAGCTGCACTCATGCCAGCTTCTGGCAGCCCCCACTTTCGGGCTCTTTGGGGATCGGGGCTCTGGCAAAAAGCACGGTGATGGCCCAGCCTGGCAGTTGAGAACGAGGGCAATGCAGTCATAGCGTTGTCCCAATAGGCTCAAAGGATAGCAGTTGGCCAGGCAACTCGAGACCGTCACAACACCCCGAAGCATGATATGGCTCTGAGCAACCGTAAGAAACATCACCAAGCGACATCCAGGTCCCAGGTTGTCCCGACTAGTTCAGCCAACAGCTGTCCAACATGTGAAGCGTCTGCTGAATGTGCACCTTGCCTAGAACACGAATGCCAGCCCAAAGGCCAAAGATCATAACCTCCGAGTGGCGCAAAACAGTGTTCTGGCGGTCATCCTCTTTCTGTGGCGGGCCTTCAGCTCGTAGAACATCCGATGACGCACCAGGCGTATCAGCCGAACCAGCCGTCCAAGCCGAAACATTTTGATGAGCATCAGAGAGTTCCTCAGTCAGATACTCCGAGCCATTACGCACGGCGTCCCGAAAGGCCTGGGTCTTGAGGAGCCGGCAGATTGCTCTGACTTTCGGAACTTTGGGTCATGCGTATCGTGTAGTAGATGCTGAGATCAACCTGATCTGGGCAGACAGGAGTCCAGGAGTCCTGTAGTCCTCTACGCATCCCTGGAGCACAAGCAAAAGACTGGCATGTTCCATCTGTTCCATGTACTCAATGCAGGCGGGCCGCGTAGGAGATGAGAAGACAAAATGAATCAAACCAGTTCCACTTGTAGTCCTGAACAGCAACTTGCGCTTTACAACTTCTTGAAAAGCTTTGTGGCGCAACTGCAGATGAGCTGCAAAGACAGAGCGATTCTGGTACGACTGAGGTTCAAAACTTGCAATTTCGTGTTTCACTCTGACGATTCGCACAACTCTAGATTGGTTCCCCCAGCCAGTTTTTTTTGGACACCACGTACAGAGATGGTGCAGAGCATGTTCAGCGCGGCTTCATGCAAAGATGCAGTGCACTGCATTCTCTTCTCTGTGGGACAAGAAAACGATCCATCGAATCAGGAAGCACTGCAGATGAAAGTCTTGAACGAGGGGGAGCCCGGGAGCCTTCGTGCTCCACTGGGTGGGATACTTCTCTGAGGCCGGAGGCAGTATGTGACGCTATGCGCTATGCGACATCTTGGAGGATGGCCGTCGCAAAGCGGCCCGTGCTTTAAGGCTTTTGCTGGCGACTGCCTTGCCAATGCATCCCGAATGCGAACGCGAAGCTTCTGAGGATGCCGAAACCGAGAAAGAGGCCGCCGAAGACGAGCCGAGTCGTCGACGACTGGGAGAGGAGCTCCATTCGCATTGCTTCGGCGTGAGCGGAATTCAGAGAAGCATGGCATCCGTTGGGATGAGTCTTGGAAACCTGCTTGAGAGCTCATGCCAAGCCCTAAGCCACGCGAAACCCTGATGCAATAATCGCCCTCCGACAGAACACTGGCCGTTCACCCGGGCTTCAGGCCAACGGAGAGGTGCACAGTCTCGGTATCTCATCGAACTATGGAATGTTGATGGACTCTGTAACTGGTGCTGTTGTCGTCAGCGAACGATTCTTTTGGTTACCATCAGCCTTGTCGACAGTCGGAGTGGGTTGCGTGCTCCTTTTGTGGATGGGCGTTCTAACCGCAGGTCCGCTGAATCCATCTTCCAGAACCACACATCATGCAAGGCTTTTTCACCGAAGTTGATCTCTACTGTGTGGGACTTGTTTCATGTGATGACGCCTGCTCACAACCCTGCCGCGGCAGAGTTGCCAGATGTCATTTTTGAATTGGACGGGTGCAGCTCAGCACTGTCCCAAGTCATGCAATGCAGTCAATACCCATTGGCCACTGACATGTCGAGTCAGACTCCTTGAGGGTGTCTACGTACAGGCTGGTGCAACACTAGTAGACAGTAGTATCTGCAGCAGAGTGCAACGTAGTACGTCCAATATCTTCACTTGACGAGAAGGAGGATGGTCAACAAAAGCCGCGTCATGCATGCTGCGCCTGCCCATACAGCGAGTATCACCAAGGGCAATGATGGATATCAGAGAGATGGAGGGAGGGAGGGAGGGAGGCAGGGAGTGAAAAATCGATGAAAATGGATTGTCTAAGTATGCCCCAGCCCCTTAACGCACCAAGTCAGATTTGTTCCTGGCCTGTCCACAGAAGTAAACACCAAAGCCCAACAAGCAGAGCTTGAGTACCTGGGCAAGAAGGCAGAAGGCACTTTGAAGTCTTTGCGTGGTCCGAGGCAAATCGCTGTTCACGCAAGGGCGAGTTGCAAACTCGGTCGTGTAGATGGCACAGAAGCACAGCCTGCAAGGCTTTGCACAGTGTTGGCCCAGTGGTACGACTGTCAGTTGCAAGGCTTCTGCAGATGAAGGCGACTTAAAGATCATCTCCCGACAAGCCACTCCAAAATGTCCCAAACGACGAAGTCCGGCTGGATATCGCTCTGCAGACCGATCACGATCTGGGCGCAAAAGCATGCAGTGGAGTCACTGCAGCCAGCATGTCATGAAGGGGTGCGAGGAGTTGCGCGAGCACTGTGCAACGGTGATACGTTGGGCGAAAGTCCGCATGCACAGGCGCAGATGATCGCAGCTCCCAACATTGCTCGATGAGTTCACTGGGGCAACGAGTGCAAGCAAATGTCACGCTTCACCAGAACAACGCTACGATGCTAGCTGCTGGCGACTCTGAACGTTCGACATGCAAACTGGGGTACAACGATATAGAGTTGGCCTGGACGTCCACATTCTGTAGGAGTGTCTGACCCCGACAGACCAGTAAAGCAGTTCTGTCAAAAATGGGGCCTTCTCGTAGGATATAGCACTTCTTGGTTGCTTCCCGTGCCTTGCCATTATATTAAACGCATGATGTCAGGCTTCACTGTGCACTTCACTGAACCGGTAACCACCGTGAGATTCTGGATGCCTTTCGCTGGTCGATGTTTAACCGCACTAGGGCTCTCCGGCCAAATATCAGACCACAAGCGCCCATTAGCTGGTGTGTGGCTAGTCTAGAGCACTCGCGAGCCTGCAAGCAGAGGCCCCGGCTGCATTCACGACGATCGTCAGGCTTGGAACGATGCTCAGGAAAAGAGCCTGGGCAGGTCAAAAGTCTTTGGCTTGGAATTCGTCGGGAATCCCCTCTGGTTGTGCCTGGACTCCGCATCTCACAACTTACGTCTTACACGAAGAACAGTTTCTGCAACCCAATCATCCATCAGCTCCGGGATCGGAGTAAGCTCTTGTCCAGAGACCCGCAGGCTTGCATGCAAGGGGCTGCGCACCCGAGCCAGAATCCTGCCAGGATTTGTCGCAGCCGGAACCGCACGCACTCAACAAAGACACAAGAACACAATCCGGCTGCGTCCGAGTTGTTTCTGCGCAACAGGTTCAATGCACCGCTGAATGGACACAATGTGGCTGCATCCGACCCTACAGATGCCAGGATTGACGTGCTGGATGGCCGGCTGACACAGATGAATTGCTGCAGACACATCCTAAGTCCAATCAGAGCTGTACTCGGCACACGAGGTTGGGCCGAAGAAAAGCCACACTTGGCAGCGCTCAGCACTCCTCCAACAGAGTTGCCCGAGCTGTCCAGGTCGTACGAAAGCTCGGCCTTGACATGCTCTCAGCCAATCTCAGAAGCGGAGGCATAAGGATTCCAGCCGCAGCCAACTTGTTCGCTGAGCCCTCACCTAAACCCCAAAAGGAGACTCGGTCCTGACTTTCTTTCCATGCCCGTGCCGAAATGCAACAGCCGCATGTTCCGGATGGCTGGGCGCTTGCACCATCACTACATATATAGTATGTAAGGATGCAGCAGGGGTGATGGCTTGCGACCCAGCGTCCAATGCGTTTCGGGCTCCTTGTTTCACGCGGGTTTTCCAACCTCTCCTGTTGCAGCGACTTGCCCCAGAGCCGGGTACGCATGAGTCTGAACGAGCCAGGGGCGTGACATTGCAGTGTCAGTACAGTATTTGGATGACTCCTGGAATCTACTCTGGAATGCTATGCTATTCCAGTCGGCTTCAGACTTCCATCGTGTGGGGGTTGAACCCGACATGGCAGTCGACAGTAGAGCCGGAGCTACTTCAAGCCCTGCCCTGGTCCTGCGCGGCATCTCACCTCAGCCCGGCGGGCTACCATTTGCCACAAAGCGCCGGGAAAAAGACTCGAGTTCACGAAACAAGATGTCGTACAGCTGGAGCATGATGTCGGCTTCCTCTTGCCATGCCACTGGTCGGCGAGCGCTTAGCCGTAGCCGCAACCTGGACCTGGCAATGCTCCGCTGCGTGGCAGGATGTGGCAGGTACGCAGGCAACAAGAGGGCAACTGCGGTGGCCTTGGGAGCTCCATCTTCCGCCTGAGACATTCAAAGAGTCGCCTGAAGATCGACTGGGACCTCTGCATGAACCTTGCTGTACGAATGAGTACACTGCAGTAGTCGGCCGAGATTCCACCTCGGGCAAAAGGACCTTCGTTGGAGAGCTTGGGACATGCCTGAGTGGACACTCCCCGATCACGGCCGCGGCCTCTAAGACCGTATTTTCAGAAAGTCAATTGCAGTGTCAGTTTTGTCAGGGCCATCTGTGTGCAGCCCGGCATCTGGCATGGAGAGACATCGAGGCTGTCCTGGCGAAAGGCCAATCGCACTCGCAGCCAGCTTCACGACATGCAGGCCGCCTTCGAATGGGCCGAGGTCGGAGAATCGCCCCAGCCGCCCACTGATGGCTTGAAGAATCCTCGCCGGACTGCATTCATGAGGGCGTCATGAGGCCTGATGATGCCTGATGATGCCTGATGAGATGACCAACTCTTTTCGCCAACAAACCTGCTCCTGGCTCGGTTTGGACAAGCCGGTTGGAGAGCTTCTGAAGCTCGTGGAGCAGGGGCCGCTTGACATTGATCGTGTCGAGGCGGACCTTGCTGCTGAGCCCTTGCGACGCATCTGACCGCATTGTTTCCGGCCGGTAGTCCCAGCCCCGGACTTGTTCTAGAGCGGTGTTCATCTCCAGCTGCAAGTTGTGGATCTTCTTGATGTCAGCACCTCAGTCGCCACCTCATGGCCCAGACAGAGTCGGCAGCAGTGCCATGCTCCGCAGGTGCAGCGAAGGCGCGGAGAGAGACCAAAGTGTTGTTCCCATCGCCATCGCCGACTGAGGCGCCCGTCGGCTCACGATCCTGGTTTCAAGCATGAAAGACAACTCACTTCAGACATCCTCCAATCCACGAGTAGAGCCAGCAGGCAAGGGACAGGAAGTATGCGCAGGAAAGCTGGCGAGGCATGCGGCGGAGACCTGCGGAACAGGACATGGGCAGTCTAGATTTTTTCTTTATGGACGGATCAGAACTGTTTCTGACAGGGAGTGAAACCTGGCTGCTTTGGGGAGCGGAGGGTGATGAAAACCGACAAGGAAGAACAGCGGAGGTGGATGGAGGTGGCGAAGGCCTCGCCGGAAGATCGCATCCCTTCATCTCTCGCTCTTCCATGGCCGCCCGAGGGCACCGGGCACAGCCGGCACAGCGCACCGTATGGAGCCGTCAAAATTACCGATGTCAACGGCTGTCCTAACTCTTACCGATGCACCTGGCTTTGACCTAATCTTGTAGCAAGAAACAATGTAACAAACGGCTTAAGAAGTGTTTGAGAGCATGAGGTTCTGCAGACACCACACATCTTCACTCGGATGATGCGCATTGCATGTCACACCTGCTACGTTGAAAGCAATGCGTAAATGGTTAGACTGCACTGTACGAAACTAACACGCCGCAGAAATGGCTGCGTCGAGATGATACAGGCCAGCACCCCACCCCCAGAAGTTTGGAGCCTTCAGCTCAGTTGCAGCAACAACAAGGGAGGGTGAAGACAGTAGTCAGGGCACATCGACACATACAAGATGCACTGAGAAGCGCAGGCTGGCATCGTCGGCATCGTCTTTGATCATCGCCAACATAACCATCAAAATCATCATCGTTACTACCACCTTAGGATTCCCGTGAGAGCTTGGACCACATCATCACCGCAGCGGCTGCAGCGCATGAAGGCGCACGATAGCGAGTGATAGCGTGTGCAGTCTGTCATGGTGCTGGTTTGACACACACTGGCATTTAATCCTTCTATGTTCTTCCAGAACAACACTTTCAACCACCTCCTAAGTCGGATGCCTTCGCTTTCGGCCCCATGCGCCCCCTCTCCAGGGCTCTGGCCACATTTGCAGAGTTCAAGGCCCCGAGCAGATCACCGGCCGTCGCACCTGGCCCCGACCGCCCCGCCCCAAAGGCTCTGCCCCCTGCGACCCCAGCGTCTTCAGCACCCAGTTTCCACAAGGCCATCCCCATCAATAGTCTCGCAGTCACTGGTGCTCCATCTGCCCTTCCCCGATGTCCGGCCAGCAAGGAGAGCAACAGACATCGCGGCCACACTGAGCGAGCTCCTCAGTTCACAAAAGCCTTCCCAACAGTAATTAGCTGTGTTTGACTGCTCATGTAGCCCAGGAACCGCTGACTGTTTCCTCCGGTGCTCATGGCCCACTCCACGGCGAGTCGCCCTATCAGGGAGAGTTCAGGCAGCTGGTCTCCCATGCTGGCAATGCTGACGGATCGACGCGGGGCATCGGATGGGCATGCGGCATACCTGGCATACCTGGCAAACCTTACCTTACGATCCGCAGTCCGGCCTTCCCAAGGAGAGACTTCTGACATGAGGTCTTCGCCCAGACGGATTGCCAAGGCAGCACCCGTCTCTGTGGTGCCCTGCAAGACCTGCAAAACCCGATCCGCCTTTTCAGACATGCCTAGCATCCAGGCCGAACGTGCTGCGTCGACAGGAACGTCTGCACCCGCGAGTGTTGGCGCGTGAAGGCTCATGTCTTGCTCTGTCAGGCCGAAGACGGACATGGCCCCGGCGGCTGCCGCCAGCTTGGCCTCCAAATCGGCCTCCAGGCTCAGGGAGTTTTCTGCGGCCGCTGCAGCCGCCAGTGCCATGTGTCCTGCCTCCAATGCGTGCGGCCCCGAGCGCCATCTCAGCAAGTTTGCCATGGATCGGCCCGAGTCCCGGATGGCAATGAGGCGCCAGGGCAGACAGCGAAAAGCCGTGTCTGCACAACGGCCGACATGGAGGTGAAAAGCCGTGGCAGCGGCTAGCTGCAGTGCCTCAATGGGGGAGAGGCCGAACTCCAGGCCCAACGAATGAGCTGCTGCCGCCCCCCGATCTGGATGCAAGTCCGCCAAGGTGTTCCCCATCTGCTGAGCCACATCCAGCAGGCTTCTTGACCGGCTGGCAATGGACAGTCCTGCTTCGTAGGCGCTCTCAGCAGCTTGCCGAATGACGTTAGCCAGACCCTGCCGTGCTGTGGAGAGCTGCGGCAGTGGCAGCCCCAACCAGCGCGTCTGTGCATAACCCACAGCTGTGTCTGCAAAAAGCAGGCTTTTGCCGGCAAGGAGCGCCCCGTCATGGATGCGAGCAAGCTCAACTGATATCTCCTTGCGGGCACGGCAAGCAATTCTGGCTTCAGGGCTTCAGCAGTTACGCGGTGTTCCGAGAAACAAGTCCAGCATGGGAAGCGAACACTCCAATCTGAACACTCTTCAGTACAAGCATCGAGCGAGAAAGAGCTGAGATCCGTACCAGCATCGGAACATCATTGATTAAGACTTTCAAACAAGAATGTTGAAGGGTCGAATAGTTGAATCGCGGCTAGGCACTAATGCACGTCTGCGTATGTCCTGCCCTACCAGGTTTTCCTGGTATGGACTTAGAGGAGCTTGATCTTCTGATGTGAGGTAGTGGCATAGAACACGAGAGCCAGCGACTGGTATCTTTTCTGACAGACCGGTCTGGGCCGAAGGAGAGATTGAGCAAAATGGTCACCAAGAGGCCAAAAGTTTTAGATCGCGCGCACTACGACTTCAAAGGAGCTTTGCTTCCTCTACAAGAAGCCGCTTTTGCCCTACAAGATGTAGTGGTCATGTCTTCCGAGCACAGCGGGCTTGTCTAGGTCTCCCTGGCCTGGCATGGATTTGCGGAGGTAGTGGAGTTGCAATGGGGGGTTTCACGGAAAGCCATTCGCGAATTACAAGTAAAGGTTGCAGCATTGGTAATGTGCAGGCACCGTCTTGCGGCAAGTTCAAGGGGAACATCCAAACCGATTCCACGAGTTTGCCTCTGTTTTGCGGCGAGAGTTCGCAGCAGCCCATAGCTGATGTGAAATCGCTGTGAATCACTTCACTGAGCGGTTCCACCCTAAATTGTCGCGCAACATGAACTCGCACATCGTGACTTCCCCAGGTTGCAACTTGCAACTCACCAACAGCTTGAGCAAAACACGACAATCGAGTCCCCGTGGCTCAAGGAGGCCAAATCCAGGACAGAAGCGAGACCCAGGAAAGGAAGGACCCGCTACACCTGCGGAAACAAGAACGCAGGTATGAGCAACGATGGCACGGGACAGAAGACCGCATGACCACGGGCTGCCGGGAAAACCCAGACCGAAGGGCCAACCTGCCGCCCACAATGCATCCTCACCCAGGAGCAAACAAGGGGCTCGCCACACCCAGGAAAGCAACGAACCCCCGTGGCTTGTAGCCCACCCAATCGGGACAATCTTCAAGCACGCCTGCACTGTGCAGTGGTTCTTTCCCTAAACGTGTCTGTCGATCCATGAAGACAAGGCGGGACGAGAAGATATGCCTAAAGCACTCGCGGTCCCACGTGACTTCGTCGCAGCTGACACGTCGCCTCGACGACTCGAGTGAGAGAGCATAGTTTGCATGTTGTTTGCATGTTCCGTCGTGCGCGTCGGAGACACGGTGGCACTGTCGACAAGCTCATGTCAATGTGCGTACAGGTCGAATGCCCAGCCGCCCAGCCCTTGACATCCCCGGAGTCCTGTGTTGGAAGCTGGCCCCCAATGCTGCTGGCGGTCTCGGCAACTGTGTCACCCATGCTGGCCGCCGTGTCCGTGGCCAAGCGCCGAGATCCAACAGAATCGGACATGGACTGCATCAGGGCCGTGGAAGAGACTGCATCTAAGGCCGCACCTAGGATCCCAGTAAGCCTGGCCGTGTCGTTCACGCTGGACATCAGCACACCCTGTGTGATGCCGGCAATGCTCTCATTCACGCTGAGTGAACCGAGCGCCAGTTCGGCCAAGGCCGAAAATGCAGCCGCAGGTGCCCCAACTGCTAGGCCTGCACTGACTGCAGCTCTGACGGCTGCAATGGGCAAGAGGTCTGAGCTCAGCGCTGCACTCCAAACGGCCAGGGTAGCGTTCCGCGGTGAGGAGCGGTTCGTTGCCAAGAGATCCAGGGCGACGTGCGAACCCAAGTCTTCTGGAGAAACCGTCGGGTCGAGCACGAGCGACGATCTCATGGATACCACGGCGATACTTTTGTCGTCGCTGTTGTTGGTTGCCGCAGAGACTACGGTAAGGTCTGCACCGAGCACTGTGGTTGGCGTAGTGGCAATAGAATCATGCACACACCCCAGGGCATCCGCAGCATAGGATCCCATAGTGCAAGTCACACTGCCGGTGAAGGAGTATCCCTCAATGCATTCGACGGGACACCTTGGTTGAACGAACAATCAGAACAGCACAGAAAATCTGCACGACGATTGTTTACATGTGTGACATACATGCGTAGAAAAATCAAATCTGTACATATGTTATAATGTCGACAGGTCTTCAACTCGGCTAGATTTTCGTCCATGTAGAATATACTGTACCTGTATTCAAGAATTAAAGAGGAAGACAGACAGACAGACAGACAGAGACAGAGAGAGGGCCGACCGACAAAAAGAAAGAGAGAGAGAGAGAGAGAGATTTTTATATAGAGATATACATACATAGAGAGATAGAGAGAGAGAGACAGAGCAAGACAAAGGCAGAGACAGAAACAGGCAGAAAGAAGAAGAAGACAAAGCGATGAACGATTGTGAGAAAGCAAACAAGTGTCGCGGCAGCATTTGGACCATCGTCGTAGTTGCACCGCGACACCTAACATCATCGATACCTGCATCCCTTTCTTTCTTTCGCCAGGGCTATGGTGCAGGGGCTTTACCCCTGCATCCCTCCGGCCCTCCCTTCATTCATCCCTTCATCCCTTCATCCGTCCATCTCTCCATCTCTCCATCCCTTCATCCCTCCTCCATCCCTCCTCCATCCCTCCTCCATCCCTCCATCTATCCGTCCATCTATCCGTCCATCTATCCGTCCATCTATCCGTCCATCTATCCGTCCATCTATCCGTCCATCCATCCGTCCATCCATCCGTCCGTCCCTCCATCCCTCCATCCCTCCATCCCTCCATCCCTCCATCCCTCCATCCCTCCATCCCTCCATCCCTCCATCCCTCCATCCCTCCATCCCTCCATCCCTCCATCCCTCCATCCATCCCTCCCTCCCTCCCTCCATCCATCCATCCATCCATCCACGCAACCCTTGTGCGACAAACCCTTGTGTACTGGCGAGAGTCAGGATGACTGCCGGAATGCGTCGCTCTGTGCACTACAAGTAGTGCCTTCAGTGATATGACCGCAAGAAAAAGGTCGTCATTTCGAAGTCAACATGAAGCCGGTGTGAGGGAATTTACAAGGAGTCGCGCATGCCAAGCACGCGGACATACTCAGCGTGATTCGCGTGGCGACCAACAGCCTTCCAACATGCTTCCCCCGTGTATCAGAGACATGCCCGGGCATGAATCAGAGCTGAGAGACAATCTCAAGAAAATCTAAGGGACAATCTCACGAAAACCACCTCCATGGCAAAACGCTTCGCCATGCTTTGGGATAGATAGATAGACGAAAAGAGAGAGCGAGACAGAGGGAGAGAGGGTCTGACTCTGAGTCTGAGCCTGAAGTTCTGGGCCCGGGCACTTGAACCCACCAGGCTGGCCGGCGCAGGTCAGCAGGCTGGAAGGCACTGCGTTGCGTATCTGCGGCGCCTGATCGCGAAAAGATCTCAGAAGCGTAATTGGAATAAGTGGCTTTGCTGTTGGTGCCACTATTAACCGTGTCTGCCAGATTATCAGTACAGAGGAGCAAGAGGAGAAATAGCAACAGCAGAAGCAGTACAGTAGCTGCCATTTCCATCGTCCGTCGTAGGAACGGCGGCAGCCGCAGCAGCGGCGGCCGCGCCAGCAGCAGTGACTGTCTAGTCCTACAACTTCGGCCTCCGGGCAAGATTTCTCTACGCAGGGCTTGGACTTGCGGTTCTCGATGCGCCACTCGCTAGCCTGCATGAGAGCCGCGGGATGAGGAGCTTGGCTTGATGCAATCTGTATTATATATATACGTATATATACATGTATACGATTTAAAAAACAAATAAATATATATATATATATATATATATAGAGTATAATATAATATGATATATGTACATATTTACCTATTTATCCGTATACACTCATACCAAACAAGGATTACAAGACTTGCCGCTTCCCATTGAGGGGCCTCGCAGACGTAGTGGGTGGCCTCGGGGTCCGGATCATAACCTGGCGAGCAGCGGATGTCGCAGACAGCGCCGTGCGGTCGCCCCGCACAGGCTGGATCCTCGGGCTCAGCTTGACTTAGGAAGCCCCTACGGTGCCTCAAAGCAAAGACACTTTGTCAAGCATTTGACTGTTGGCCTATGTCTGTCTGTGACCATGAAAAGTGTCGTCTCTTTTTATCATCACATGTACTCCTTTCCTGCGGACTTGCATTCGTCTGTCCATCTCCTTGTTTTCCTTAGTAGATGCGGGTTTCAAACTTCTCAAATTCCTGCACGTGCCCACCCGAGGAGTAGTTAGTTCAGTGGTCGTGCAGGGTCATGCAACTCAATCGGGGTGAAGTGACCGCAAGAAACTCAACAGCATGTTCCGGTCAACTCGTATGGTCAAAGGACAAACAGCTCTGGGCTTGGGTTGCGCAATGCTGAGCATGTCGTATTTCTTGCCGAATACTTGGTCCAGAGATGTCCACAGATTGCCGATGTTGGTGCTGTTCATGCGGCTGCCGAGAATTCCAGTGGCACGCAGTTTCAAGAAATGCCTCGAGAACAGGACCTGAACGCAACAAACACGTTCTTGCCCACGTCTTGGCAAGCTTGGTGGCAGTAGTCCACAGCTGTGTTTCACGTTTCGTTCACGCGTCCGAACAGGGCGCAAGAGAAGAGCTGCATGCTTTCAAGCCCTCCAGTCACCCCAAAATCACCGGAAAGACCTCAGACCTGTTCACGCGAAATCTCCCGGGCTCCTGGCCTTCAGCTCTCCTGGCGTCCACAGTGGCTCTCCAGAGCCTCATAGAAATCGAAGCAATGACTCCGAAGGAGGCAGCTCGGAGTTTCGGTCTGGTTTGCACCAACTTAAGCTCTGAGGAGGTGGGGTCGGGTTGATGGATCCTATGTGGAACATGTGCGTTTCCTGACATAACCAGCGCTTTGCAAGCCGGGCAACAAGGCAGTGGAAGGCAGCGAAGAAAGCCTTGGAATTGGCCATCCGCGGCACAACGGAGCTCGTGGCCGTCTGACTGATAGCCCGCGGCACATACGGGAGCACACGTGGAATTGTAGGAAATACCTGTGCAATTGATACTGAGAATACTTGGCTGCAGAATGTCATCCAAGGTCGGCAACGTACAGTTGATGTCCATGCAAACCTGGCTCGTTACCAGAGGTTGTAGACTCCCGGACAAGCTCCGCTCGACCATCCGCGGAACTGCGCTGGAGGACACAAGCTCCGACAAGTAGATGATGTCAGGATAGGCCCTCTCGGCATACGCACATCGGTACTCCACGGGCGGAACTGGTTGCTGGTAGTCCGCATGGCAGCGAAGCGAGCAGGCAGCTCCCAAGGGCACTAAATATCCCTCGCCCTCCACATCTTCTATCAGCTGAAGAGGGCCCGGCTGCCCATCCAGTACACAATCGTATGCACCGTCTGGGTGTGAACTCAGGTGGCATGGAAGGTCTACACAGGTCAGGTTGGATGCCCCCAATATAGAAAATGATCCATCCTTGCAGACATAGATCTCCTCCGAGACGCTGTCGTCGGCCGGCACCCTCGGGCTTCGACAGCTCTCCCTGAAAATCGCTCCCTCATTTGCGATTTGAAGCTCTTCCTCTTGGCACGGGTTCTCGAGGTAGACACCTAGCGAAGCGCACGTGCTTACCTGCGCCTCTAGATTCGCGATATTCGCAAGGAGAGGGCAGCAAGATTTGCTGAAAAGACACAGGGGTGCCCGCGCCAGCTCGAGACAGCTTTCGTTGGAGTTCATCGTCTCCGGGACACCCGCAAGACAGTTTGCAGTGGCACTGGCTGCGTCGCAGGTCTCGTCCAGGTCCAACTGCTTCCCACAAGCGTTTTCAACTTGCAGTCCGGCATCTAAGCAGCTGTTGATGCTCCCTTCGATCGGCTGCTCAGCTTCCAAGCAACAGCTAGCATCTCGCAGGCATGTAATGGCAGCGGGCAGGGCTACGCAGAATAGCTCGATATCTGTGATTGATATGACCGCCTCCAGGCACGTCTGTGCCTGATTCCGGTCGCATGGCAGCGTGGTGGTGGTGCTTGTGCTAGACACAGTCGGCGATGCCCAGTATCCAAACTCGTAGCCGATAAGAGTCGTTCGTGTTCTAACATCTTCTTCGCCCGGAATATTCTGACAAGGAGGAATGCAACGAGGGGGATCTGCCCCGTCCACGACCCAAGATCCATTCACGCATGTCAACTGCCCAGCGCGCGAGAGGCCGTTGGTGCAGTTGAACGGACAGGTGGAGCCGTTTAGAGGGTCCGTGCCGCAATCCTGTAGGGCTGTTTCAGGTAGTAGAGCTGCGTTCGGCACAGCACTACAGCTGTAGGGCAAGGATGGCGGCACGGAGGTGCAGCTGATACCACCTAGCAGACTTTGGAAGTCCAAAGCCAGCACGCCACGTGCCAGCACCGTCATAGAAGTGAAATCCAGAGAGTCTAGAAAGACTTCAATCATGGCGCTCTCGGTGGCAAAGAGCAGCCTGGAGCCAAATTGCCAGGCCATGCTGTAGGTGCCAACTGGAGCTCCTGAAACGGTAAAGGACTGGAATCCCGAGCCCTCGTGCCAGCGCAGAAATCCGGAAGGCACCATACTCGCGACGTAAGTCGAAGAGTCTTCCATGTATACAACGATGCCGCCGACCGCTGTGGGCGGGATGCCATGTGAGACGTTGGCAGACCAAGTCCGTTCAGTCACGTTGGGGCTCGAAAAAGACGCGAGGCCTTCTAAAGAGCTGATGGTCGTGTTGCCTGCAACATAGAGAGTGCCGTCGCTTCGAAACGCGACCGATCGGACACTCGTGCCACTCGGCAGGCGTGCAACGAGCTCAGTCCGATTCTCAGCAACACGTGCTACGAATACACCTTCGCTGTACGTGATGAGGCAATACAGTATCGCGTCTTGCGGATTAACCTCGCAGGCATTCACCTGTCCAGCTCCCACGTCCAGTTGCAAAAGCCGTTGCCACGTCGCGTTTGGAAGAAGGCCTGC
>BGNK01002131.1:314-70314 GCA_003297005.1 Symbiodinium sp. clade A Y106 | reverse complement strand
CATGAGTCCAAAAGCTCACCACACCGCGGCGGCACGATGGGGAGCACGAAACACGCAGGACTGCGGCAGGAGCACAAATTTTGGAACACGAGCCACAACCAAAATTTGCATGGCACCGTCCGGCGGATGTGTGGAAAGGACGCGGCTGTAGTCGAAAACTCGTCCAGCTTGCGGTTTCTCTAGTTCCGGCAGTACCACTTTCCTATGGCCCCTGCCGCCGGCGGTTCCTGCAGTCCTGAGAAAGAGTTGCATGCTCCCTCCCAGCATTAGTAGAAACAGTTACTACCAGGTACTACCAGCATTAGTATGAGAAGACATCCGATTGTCACTGCAACCAAGTAATATGTACAAAAGTGCAAATTTGTATGATTATGCTGAAGCCTGTGACGAATCCGTTTAAGTTTGAATGATTCTGCATGCCCTCGAAAACAAAAAATGTATCAACATCTGAACTACCTCGACCGGAACGAATCGTCAGGGACTAGTTTTGAGACACAATTAGAGGGCCTCATGCAAAGGGCCGAGTCTCCGCACCCTCAACGGATTTTAACTGCCCCCCCGCCTTCGTCTTCTCTTGGACTGCCTCGACCCGCGACTTGACGGTGCGGGTTTTGGAGGTCATGGCCACACCAGCCTCCATCACGGGATATGCTTTGGCGCAAAAAATCATCTGACTACGATACACGTCACGGGTCTAGGAAATCATGCTTCTCCAAGCGGAATCTTTGCTCACGGGGGACTGAGTGACGGATGGTGTGTCCTACCGGCCTGTCTAGCCGCCCTGCAAAGGTCTCTGGCGCCACTTGGGGGTTCGGAGCTAAGGGTTTCTGTTCCGCTTCAAGACCTCAGGCCGAGACACGTAAGATCTGGCTACGAGTATGAACGAATGAGGCCGAAGCTGCGTTGCCGAAAAGCTGACAACTTCACCGACCAGGACATGTCGTCAAACTGGTCTGCTTTATGTACTTGCGTATAGGTGCGCACAGGCTATGAACCTCAACCGATCAGCTGTACCAGCACCAGAATCATTGTCAAGACGGCCATGAGCAACATCGTCATCGTCATGGCTTACAGTGGTCGCCACGAGGAAGAGCAGCTGTCACTTGCGGGTATCCAGCCAACGAGGACATTATGGTGAAAACGATGCTGCTCACAGAGTACTGCGATATGATTCAGCTATGCTGGCTTGTCATGACTAGCACTGCGAGTCATGGTCTCTGCGCTCATGATCAGAACCTCACGATCATCATTATGGTGCACTCCGAGTGGGAAATTCCACATATTCGAAGTTTTCATGTGCAACTTATCTGGATTGCCCAAGATGGACGCATTCCCTACGCATGACACGAGGTGAGAACTATCTGATTCTCGAGCCCACTTCCACCTCACCGACAGCCCCTGCAGCCCAACTTTGCATCTATCTTCCCAAGTTCTCCAAGAATCGCGAGAAAAGGACGGCGGCCTTGGTGTCGACGTTGCCCATCGAGGAGAGTGCACTGACCATGCCAGCGCTGCTGCTCTTCACCTGACGAGGGGCCGTGCACAAAAAGGATGTAGTGTGGCGGCTATGTGTCCTGCACATGCTCCTTTGCCCTTTTGCCGACTTGGATTTTTGCGGCTGTATGTCCGTTTACCATCAGTGCAGAGCAACGGAAGTTGCCGCTGAACTGCTCAAGTGCACTATCGTTCGCTTTGTTGCTTCTGATTTTGCCTCTTCCTCATGTCAATCGCGTCTCTTGATCAAAGGGTGGACACCTGCTTCTTCATCTGCTCGGCCACTGCCTCTGGTGACACGGTGGTGGCTCCTGGTCATTTTGAAGCGAGTTGTGCTTATCCTATGTCCACGAAGAAGCAAGTCGTCCATGTGGTACTAGCAATTGGTGAACTGAAAGGTCCTGCATTTGAGATGCTGTACCTTGGCTTGCTCTTTAAAGCAACCTCTGTCTAGCCAAGCTTAGATGCCAAGAAAGTTTCGTCGGTTCTGTTTAACCCGACTCGGCGGCGAGAGCACAGAGCCGCTCCCCGAGAGCCAGCGGCCAAGACGGCGCGAGCCGCCCTTGAGGGCCAGCGTGGATTGGAGCCTCGGACTCGGACTCGGACGCCGAAAGAGACGATGACGGCGGAAAGCTCAGCAGTGGCCGCCCGGGCGGTGCTCAGTCTGCGGGTTCCGATATCGTTCAGCCCAGGCCCACAGATCTACGGCCCGATGGACGAGATGCTCATGCTCGTGCAGATTGATGGTGATGACGGTGATGATGACGATGACGATGATGATAATGATGATGATGGTAGCGACGGTGGCGGCGGCGGTGGCGCTGATGCTCAGGATGATGATGACAAACAAGTCACGAGCACTTTCGTCATCTCTTGCCACCGAGGGGGCCCACTCGGTAGCTGCAACTGGGCGTTCAGCAAGACCCGAGCGTCCTGCCAAGATTTCCAGCGACCGTGGCGAAACGATTTGTCGTCTCGAGGCTCCTCGGACTTGCCCTGGGCATCCGAACTTGTCCTGATGAGTCGGGGCTTGGTCAGAGCGGGGAAGCACAACAACACCGAAGTTGCAAATAGGGACCAAAAAGTGCCGCAGTGGATATCTATCTGTGGACGCACATTTCGGCATGACAGTCTGCTGAGCCCTGTGCGTCTCGAGCGTCAAAATCCTTGGCTTGGACATGGAGCAGATTTCTGCCTGGTCAAGGACCCCAACAAAGAAGAGCAATGAATGCAAACCACAGGTTGTTCCGGGAGTCACCGTGGACGACTGCTGCTCTCCGCTGTTGATGGCCGTAGCATTACTACTTCCAGCGTTGTATAGGTCCTAGACAAGGCATGTCGCGGTCAACGTACCTCTCGCAGCGGACCACAAAAGCACGAAACAATACAAGCAACGGAATTGCCGAAAGAAGTCCTGGCACTGCTTGCCCGCGGGGATCACGGATCCAGATGGACCTTTGCATGCTCTGAGGCGCTGGCGCTTCTCTCTTGCTTTCTAGCTCCCGACACTTCTTCATATTCCGCCCTGGCAGGCATCTCTCTGGGCGCAGGCAGCCTCGGCGAGAAAAAGAACGAGAGGAAGGCCCGAAGTCGCAGGAGCCGCAGGTTTTGCCCAGGAGCTAATGGTTTCGGCCTGGAATTCGCCAGCGTCCGTAAGGTGAGTCCTTGCAATGCCAAGGCCAGGGAGAATCGTTTAGCATCGCTCTCACGGCAATCCGACGGTTGTTCCGCCATGGCTCTGGATGCAAGTCTTGTTGCCGGCAGCTTCGTCAGCTGGTGTACAGGGCTTGGGGCACTGGTTCAGCAGCGTGCCTGAAACATGTTCAACACAGCGCACCAATCACATCAACCACATTGACATGAACATTCCCCCACAGCTGTTGCCGGCAAGGACAGCAGTAATCAAAATTATTTTTGAAACCATGCATGTCAACCAATAAGCTCGTTTAGAGAAGCGAATGTGGAACCATAGATTAGTGACATGCCGAAATGGCGAATGAACTCGAGCGACGGCTGATAAATTGCGGAAATGCCATCCTTAAGCCACGATGCCGCTGAACTTCGGGTTGCAGATGTTCGAGTCCGCGTCCTCACCAACAGCAAGAGCCATGTTTTGCTAAAAGTCTGAACCGCGATGCTGCAGGTGCTACCTGCAAGACCCCTTCCTGCGGCGGCACTGCTGCTCAAGGTGCTGTCAGCTTCCCGCTACAGTGTGACAGTTCAGCAACCTGCCTCTGGCCGAGACCCGAACGCCACTGCTGGGACGGGAGAGAACACTAACTCAGTTGAGACTCGTTCGGATCTGGACACGTCAGCCTTAGCCCAAGGCATCCGATGCTGGCTGCTCGATTTCAACCACGAACAACGACAGTCATCAGAAAGAAGCCTCCAACGTGCACAAACTCGTGTAGCTGAGTAGAATCATAAGGACAGAAAGTTTCGTTCTTAAGCATACAGCATCAACCATGGCAAGAACCAGAAGAACAGCAACAAGAAGCCAAGCTCTCAAATGTAGACAACAACCCCTCCCCCGTACGTTCTACGCAATCACAACATTGCAGTTACCACAACACAAAGTTCCAAGCAGCAGAATGCCATCGTCCTAGCAGTCGTTCTCATCATAATCATAATCATCATCATCATCACCATCCCCATCGTGTTTCATCATCGCCGTCAGTGCAATATTCTGGTCGTCATCATCACCTCACCACCTTGATTCTGCAACTCTCTCTGTTCTTCCAATCACCGAACACTTGTTGACACTTCCTGTAGCTGCCCTCTGCGACAATGGGATGCTTGGCAGGAGTTATCGGATGCGGGCATTTCATGGGGGACTGCGACCCGGTCACGTGTTGTTCCCACAGGGGCACTTGGTGCTCCGGCTGACACAAACTGTGGAGAGTCCAGCAACTTTGCCTGCCCGTGGGATATTGCGTCTGATTCTGTAAACTATAACTTTGGGAGACATTGCCTGCTACCTTCTTCCTCATCCTGCGTTTCCTATGTAGCCTGCTCCACACAATCAACACTGCGGTCGTTGGCTGTGCAGCTTCTGACGAGCCTGTCGTTGTAAAGTCTCTGACGTCGCACTGCTTCTGGGACTCGAGGCAAGGGCACAGCACCTGCGTCTGAGACCTGATCAGAAACTGGAATGAGCCCTTGCAGGAAAACTTACACGAACCTTGCGCCGTAGGTGCCTACCGACTCACACGTCTAACTCACTTCAGAGTTAAGCCGGCGCTATGTGGAATGTTGCCGAATCCGAAACAATTTCTGCTGACGAGGACACGTCGGCAAGCACAGGTTTTCGCCGGGGCATCTACGTGTGTTCCTTGGTAGTAGCGCCCTGGCTGGGACTAGGAGGTGCTACAAGTAGTCGGGCAGCTGGCGAGCCAATTGAGTCTTAGACACGGACAAAGACTGTGCCGAGCATCTTGCCACATGGGCATTTAGCATCCTCCGCTACGCAGACTTCGCGCTCGCCTGGAGATCTGCAGCGGTCAGTCAGCTCGGCTCGGTTGTCGCAGCAGTTCTCACACTCAGTGAAAGTGGGACCCGTGCCGAGGTAGTCTTCGTTCTCGGCGAAATCATACACGAAGCACTTCTTTTCGTTCGCTTTGCACGTGACGGGGCAGAGCTCGTCCTGACATGAAAGGACCGTTTCGAACCCCAAGCCGTTTCGACACCAACAGTCAAGAATCAATACCCTGCCTTCCCTCAAACTGCACGCAACGGCAGAGGACACGCAGCTAGCTCTGCGTTGCACGAACGAGCCTTGAAGATGCAGCCCATGAATCCTCCGCAGTTCCTGGGCAGCTTTTGCTCGAAAGACAGGAACCAGCACTATGGCCCAGAACCCTAAACCCTAAACATAGCTTGGCGGCTTTGCCATCTTCCCGCAGGGACAGACTTCCAGGCTGGCTGCGCAGTGAACCGCCGGTTGCGAAAGGCCTGTAACACAACTGAGGCCGGGAGCGATCTTCGGCTATGTGAGGCTCTTTTTGGAGAGGTCCGGAAGCACACACTGCCTGCCCAAGAGCCATCGGGCCGGTAGTCCTCCAGGAGCTAGAATTCGCTGGGTGCACAGACGATGATCGAAAGCCTACAGTCAAACCATCAGGCGAATTTCTCCCCGCGGTCATCCACTTCAGGGCATTGAACTTGTCCAGCGCTGCACTTAGGAGGGCAGTAGCCTGCAGCATGGGGGACTTGACATCTTCACTTGGCAAGATGGTGCAATACTAGATATGTGCATCGAGTGGAACATCCGGGGGGGTGAGATCTGATCCACAAGAACTGCTGGGCGCTTCTGAGAGGAGCACCACCATTGATGGGGAGACACTCGGTGAATGTCACGCCAGCTTCCTGCCACACACCCCGGGCACTGAATCAACCATTGCCGAGTTAACACCCATTTCTAGACAACACCCCATATACCAAACTGTGCTAACTGCAAACCCCAGTACAAACCGGACCTTGGGGAGACAATGGCAACTCGAGCTAGCGTTAGATTGTCCTTGTTGTGTGTTGAGAATCTTCCCGTCTGCACATCGTGAGGGCATTGGTTGACTAAAGTGCTCGCGAGTTTTCTTGGTGTGTCTGTAATCGCTCATTTTCGCATAACCAAGCATTGACCAAGTAGCAGATTCTTCCTTGGTGCTATCCTATCCTGGCTTGGGTTTCGACTAACTTATTGCCCAGGCACGGTGTGGTTGCACGAGAAGGCATTCTGACCCTTGGAGCAGTCACAGTAGGCTCCCCGTGGAACCTCGGTTACAGGGATCCCTGGAGCTTATTGGGGTGTACATGCATGCCTGGGCGACACGGTGGGAAGTATTTTACTGTTGGCTGCCTCAGCCTGCGATGAGCGTTTCCTGATTGCAAGGGCATTCCAGCTCTCAACTTGCATGGATGCGTCCATGGATGTCAGCTCTGCCATGCAGTGGTGGCACCTGGCCTTTAAGGCCCGATTGATCCATGGACATTATGCTTGAAGAAGCTGTCATGAATAGCCCGAGAGGCACAGTGCTTCTCCACGCTGGCCCAGTCGCCACTTGCAGTAAAGCCTTCCAGGAGCTGCAAGAGATCTGCAACAGGGTGATCAACGAGCTAGGCAAAGCCTGGAGAGTTCGAGGTGGACTCAGGAAACCACAGATGCGAAGCTTGTACTTACACGACACGTCACAAACAGCATCCTACACTCTTGAGTGAGCATGACTCGGTCAACAAGCCAGGCAGCTGTCAATGAAGCATGTGTCTTGGTCCGCCATGCAGAAGACAGGGCAGCGCATGGCACCTGAGAAAGCCGAGATCGGGTCCTCTTCTGCAAGTTCTCGGCCCCACCAATGACCAACGCTGTACTGTGCTGGTACCGTCCAGGGCTACACATCCGTGCTAGCCACGGTTTCGCTCTGGTCACAGAGCCCTGACACGTCAGCGCATCTTTTCCTGCTGCAATCGATGGAGTCACGAGCACAGCCTTTCCAGCTCCGTCCTCAGGAACGGACGACGGGCGAGACGGACGAGCCTGGGACGGCATCCTAGCCAGAAGTCACAACACCATCGCGACATGTCCGGTGCCGGAAACTTGTCGCACGCTCTCTGACAGCTCGGCTCATCGCAACGACCGCCTCACGAACACGGGCAAAGCAGGGACGGTTGATGGGGATTAGCAGGTTGGTGACACAGTACCGTGATGGCTCGGATTCACTTGATACCGGTTTGCTGGCTCGCCTCTTGTAAATGCCCTGCTCGACCAAAGCCTCAATTGGGAGCTTCCGCACCTTTTCCATGTCTGCAGTGGTGATATCCCGGCCGAGGACAGACATCCAGGGCATTCCGAGCTGTCCTGCAGTCAAACAAATACTCCTCCTCCACCTCAGGTCCTCCTCCTCCTCCTCTCGCTCCGACTGCTGCTGCGTGCTACCGCCGACGACGGCTACCAACTACCCGATTCGGGATTTTTGCCGCCCTAGTTACTAGATACCGCGGTTAATGACCTCGCGAAGAATGGAATGTGCAAATAAAGTTGTGTTTAGCTGCACGAACTACCGAAATCACTGGCACACTACCAAAATGCTACGCAAAATTTCGGCGAACATCCTGAAAACAGAACAAAGAGCTTTGGAATCTTTGGGCATGTGAGCGAAGTCGTCACCGTAAGTAGCAGAGGGTGCAAAGCTAAGGAGGAGCCAATGGAACGATCAGGTACCGAAAGTGGTGCAAATACTAGGGAACCCACTCACCGAAAGCGCTGCAAAATACTACTGTAGAGTCAGAGTCAAGGGGCTGTTCTTAAACGGGCCACGCCACTCAGCACCCGCAGCCCGCGCACCCAAACATTGACGTTATCCGGCCATGCACGGCAAAGTGGCGGCGGAATCGCACAAGAAGCCCAGGTCGGATCCGGCCGCAAGTGACGCGAACCAGGAGCACTAACACTACCACTACAACGACCACTCCTACTCCACCCTGCTCCTTCTCCTCCACCAGCCCTCCCACTGCTGCTACACTCTGACCACTACCGCAGCTAGCACTGCGACCGACACAACAGCTCCGCCGACGATGACGAAAAACACGCTGCCTGATTCTGGCAACATATTTAACACGTAGCGACTGCATACCCGAGCTGCTGCAAAGAGGCATTGCTAAAATGTTGAACCATCGATTCTTCTACGAACTGCACAACTGCGCAATCTCCATGTCAGTTTTGAGCTCCTGCGGTTTTCGAGAAGCCGCTGCCACAGCCGTCATTGCAGTTGGTCCCCGGGCTCGGGCTGAGGAGGATCCCACTCAAGGCCAGAAGATACCAGTCTGCATAGACCTGAGGGACGCCGACAATCCTAGCACTTGAGTGATTGCGAACCTTCCCATCCGACCTGTCCTTCTGGATCTCGAGAGAGCTGGCTTTCTTGTCGGTGGAGTGCACTGAGAGACCCGCATTGGACAAGACCTGAAAGGCCCAGATCCGCAGGACGCAAAGCCTGGGCCTCCTCTGCTGTCTCTCTCTTGCATTCTCGTGCCTTGAAGGCGAGCTTACTCTTCGTCACCTGCACCGCCTTCGCGCTGTCGCTTGCCACGAAAACCACCGGCCGAGCCTGCAGTGAGGGAAGTTTGGAGTGGCTTCCAGTGCTCCGCTCTATGTTCTCCATCTCGCTGTGCATTGTTTCCTTACTCTTGCTCTGCAATCCGGTGGCGTCCAGCGGTCTCAAGGTCCAGGACAGCGTCTGCAGCAAGCTGTTCACGTGGACCAGGTAGTGCTGGAGAGGAACCTGCGACCGCTTGTCGTCGTCGGCGCCGGAAACTCTTCCGAGCTCTTTGCTCATTCTCGCGTCACCCATCCGGATATGGATGCCCACCAGGAAGGCCTCTAGCTGCGCTAGTTGAGAAGCTACGAGGATAGTGTTCGTCTACTGACATGACGCCACAAAGAAGTGCCTTCGTAGTTGCCAGTTCTTTCAAAACAGGATGCAGGAAGCGGAGCATGTCCGGCTGCGGATCGCCCATAGCAAATCGCATCGCGCATTTGCCGAAGAGCTTGAACTTTCTTACGAGGACCATGGCCCTGGCCTCATCGGACTCACTCCATGCATTGGAACTCAACTGCCGCATCATCCGGTCTCTGCAATCCAGAGGTACGATATGCCCCAGACTCCGAAGGTTCTTGCTTCCAACTCCAAGGAAGAGGCTTGCATTCGGGGAGAGCTTCCAATCTGAAGGTGAATTCAGGATATTGATGCTCGAGTATCTACCAGAGTAAACATCCAAGAAATGGGCATTGCAATCATCTTTGTCCCGGAACTTGGTGTGTAATTTGCCTGCTTCTACTGCCGCTCCCAGTTTCTTGAGCAAGGCCTCCGTTGCGAGGCTGACTTGCATGGTTTCGGGCCGGTGCCTGGAATGAAGGAGGTTGAAGAGTGGACCATCTGAGGTCAGCAAGATGGGCCGTCGCAGCATCCATGCTACCATGAACTTGACCTGCCAAAACATGATGCTGCTAACTCCTCTGCTGGCAGGAATTGGAATCACGATAGCGGTCTTCCAACTGGTCTCGCTACTGCCTAAGACTGAGCCATTCCACGCATAGTCTCCGCATGCGAGCTGTCCCCTGAATGAATAGCCTTTCACGACGGGAAGCTCCTCCCAGAGGGTTCCGTCTTTGGATGGAGGGCGGCTCTCGCCCTGACCGCGGCTGGGTTTCGGAGTTGCTGCGCTTCCTGTGGCAGCTGCGGCTTGCGAAACCCTCTTTGAAACAGTTGAGGGGCCCTGAGTCGATTTGGCCCAAGTGGAATATGTAGCCAACAGCGGCAAAGGCCGCGAGCCTTCAAACACCTTGAGACCCTGGATGCCGGGATTCAGCATCAGGCGGCTGCTATCGTGCAACCATTCGACCAACATGGATCCACAGAGGAGCACCTGACTAGTTCAGCGAGATATGGAAGGGGCTTGGACGACGGGCCGTAGACTAGGCCTTCACTTGCCTCAACTGTCTATATCAAACTCCTTTTTGCGCCGACTAGTAATTGACGAAAACAGTAACAGGAAAGAGTACAATACTGTAGATTCGCAAGGCACCACAAGCCACAGAGTTGCTCTCCCACATGCCAAGCCAACAGCCACCCTGCACAGCATGCCCTGGGCTTCCCAGAAGCCTCCACGGCAAACATGCGCAGCTCAGGTGCAGTCGGTCTTCCAGGATGGCGGGCTCAGTGCATTTTCATGGCGGCACGGCCCCCTAGGCCCTAGCTGATTCCGCTCGTTGTGGCCAAGCTCTGCGGCTCCCAGGAACACGGGTGCAGATTGAATAGACCAACGGATCGTGGCTGCGGCAAAACCCGAAGATCCTCTGCAATCCTGGGTCCGGGAGTAGCATTTCAGCCAAGATGCTGTTCATCTCGCTGTCCCAGAGTGGGTAGCAATAGTGCTCGTCCTGAACTCGGACCCCTGAACGCCCTTGTTTTGGAAGGCCTGCAGTCTTGATTCTTGTGGCGTGTCGAGAAGAACCCTGTAATTAGCGAGAGCAACGTGGCAACTCTGCTCAATCGTGCCTATTCTACGTCTGAATTGTCATGTCATTTCCAATCAAGTCGCTGCAAAGGGGTCGTAGCATCGTTGCGAGTTCGTGCCGCACAGACATGGGTTTGCTCGCTTCTCGCAGACTTCCCGAACTTCCAGTGGATTGCCGCGCTTGTCGTAGTCCTTGTATGGACCGGCTAGGCAAACATCAATCAGAAAGGCGGGTCCCGGGTCGGGCAGATCAAGAGTGCTTTCGCAGAAGCCAAGCATCCAAGATGAAGCACTTCTTCTCATCTGACGCACAGGTCACAGGGCAAGTAACCGTGTTCGGCTCGCAGAACTCCTCCTGCTGCCTGCAGCTTTTCGAACCCCCAAGCAAGGGTCCCAAAAATTCGTGCTGTCGGAACAAACTCAGGCCGAAGCCCGAATTCGTCCTCAGCTGACAGCTGGTGCTGACGCTAAGGCTGAAGTCATGAACGGCTCGCAGAATGACAACAAAGAGAAGGCCCAACCTGAAACCAAACTTGCCTACCATTTTCTTCACAGTGCGCACAACCTGCACTCCATTGTTGCTTTGGGCAGCGGCGGCAACACAATCCGGTGTTGAGGGTTGGCACCATGCGGTGAGAGTGCTTGCAAGTTTTGATGCCACAGGTGGTTGGTGGTACAACGGTTGTGCCAAGGACCGAGATGCATTCCACTCGATTGCCGGTTTTGGAAAGCTTGCGCCTCTTCTGTTTCCTCGCAAGGCCCTGATGAAGCCTGGCTTCATGAAGCGGCGATGCGGCGACGAGAACATCGGAGATTTCCACGTGCAGGAATCATCTGATTGATTCAGACAGTGAAACTCGAGCGGAGGCCTGCTTTCTCTTGCCGTCCATGCGCTCTGAAGACTGCTTTCATTGAACGGGCCCTCCAACCCCGATGCGCTTCGGTTAAGGAGGATCTGGATCGCCAAGTCTTCGTTTCTTCCTAACGGTGCAATCGGATTGGCTTCGAGCTGCACCTGCCTCCCGCCCTGAAACTTTCACTCCTTTCCACTCCGATCTACTTTTGGGGAAGGGACGTTGCTCCCGAGACGAGCTGAGTTTGCTCTGCCGCGCGGTTGCGCCGGTCGCGCGTTTGCAAGCCTCTGTTCGCGGGCGGCCGTCGAGGCTACCCTCATCTACCTCCCTTCGAAGGCTGCCTATTTCAGTTTCCAGTCGTCCAACACGAGCTGCTTAGCGACTCTCAGCTTTGTCTATTAGAGTCTATCATGCGTCATCTGATGTGTCAAATGGAAACTGAGTCCAAGCATCCACCCATCTGCACATCTGAGCATTTGCGCCGCAGGGGCACGACCTGATTTGCAATCAACAAGACATGCTTCTGTCATCGAACAGTTTCCCGAAGGAATATGACGTGGCTCGTTCCTTGACACTTTGGTAGCTGAGTCACTTCGACACATTTGCACAGCTCTCCACAACCGGTGCGTTCCAATCTGGTTGGCCTCGCAACGTGCTGAAGGCAGTGTCTGGGGCATCACTGCGGTACTAAAGCAGTATGCTCTACACTGCCTATACTCCATCGCCCGGGCCTTGTGGGGTGTAGGAAAGGGGATAACACATCTTCTCTCGGATTGGGTGACAGTAGACGGGACAGCCGATCGACGCCTCGGAGACTTCCGAAGTGGGAACACCGGACAGAAGCGGGGTCCCGTATTTTAGTATTGGGCCCAGCGTCGGCTTCACAGTATGGCTCGTAGTCCTCTTCGTAGGGGTTTGAGCACTGTGTCGCACCGGCTCCGCAAGGACACGGCTCTGACTTGGGTGCACCTGGGAGACCAGCGGCTTCGTGCTCTGATATTTCTAGATATTTCAAGCTTACTGACTGCAAAGCACCGCCGTTTTAGACATCTCTGGTTCTTGGAGCTACGAGGGCTTGCATTGGCAGCCGTGTTACATTGCTCCACAAAGCCGGTCATTCCTCCATTGCCGTCGAAGCTTACCTCGGCGGTCGTCAAGCCCAGGAGGAAGTATGGAAGCTGTCGTCAGCCAGGGCACAACCCAGCAGTACTGCTGCTCGTCAGTGCAGTAGACTGGGCACGATTCTGTCTTGGGAACGCAGTGAAAGCTGTCTTCACCGTCTTGGCACCTGGCGCATTTTTGCCCCCTTTTGCATCCTTCCGTTGGAAACTGGAGGCAGCGCACTGCAAAACTAGCTGAGTCGCGCGGGGGCGGGTGCGAGTGCACTTCGCAAGACAAGACTACTCCACGCACACTGACACACCATCAATCGGCTGGCTGGCCACTGCGTCTCACTTAAACATTCGATTCCTCCTTCGCACTGATTGCCAAAGCGGCCTTTGCGCTGTTGCATCATCGCAGACGACCGGACAATCCTCCCCCTCGAAGCAATACTCGTTTGTCCACTGCCTCAGCAGACTCGAAGTGCATGCCAGACTCTAGCTTAGCACGAAGACTGGTGCACCCTGAATCCAGCCCGTCCGTTGCGCTTTCTCTTTCCTTCGACATGTCCGTTGTTGTCAGTCTTTCCACTCTACATGCCTTTTGCTGATGTGAACATTCCTGTCCTGCAAGCATGCGTGGGTCGGTGTTCCAGTTGCTCCATGCGCAGTTGCGAGGCCCGAATACATCAAGCTGCAGCTTTGTTGGCTGGACGCACGAAGGCTCTTGAAGCGCTATGGGCTTCAGGGATCGGAGCCAGTGGCCCACCTCACTACGTGCCTTGACGTGAGGCTTACATGGGTTGGACCTTTAGCTGCAGAAACTTCCCCTGGGCAGGCAAGTTGCCAGGCGCCGTTGGCATCGAAAGCAACAATGCCACAGTAGAGCTCATCGGCTGTGCATCGCAAAGGGCACTGCCCGTCTGCATACCACTCCTCGATTCTTCACAAGGTTGTCACAGTTCTCATGCAGGGACCCGACCCGCAGCAAAAGCCTCTAGGCCTCTAGGACATTAAGTAAATTACTACCTAGTCACTACTTAGGAAGATTTCGCCCCCGGAGGGTTGTTTGGCCGTGCCACGCTCGGCTCGCACTCGTAGAGCTGCGTCTCCTGCCGCAGCACGGCGCCGCACCGCACGGCACCACGGAGCGACGGAGAGGGATCAGGGGATCAGCGGTGGATCATCGGAGAAGCGTGGAACACGATCACTAACACGCTAACACACTTCGAGTGTACTAGAGCGTACTCAGACTGGCCCGGCTGCTAGTAGGTCGAAGCTAAGCCTAAGCTCGTCTGAGCCGGTCCGTGTTCAGGCATCTCAGCTCGTCAGTCTCGCAGTTGCAGCCCGACGGCGTGGCGCAGCTCTGATTGCCTGAGCTCGGACTGGCCGGGCGGGTTCGAAACTGCGTCGACCTGAACTCAAGCCGGCACACCCGAGCCGTAGTGGTAGCAGATGCCCAAGTCTCCACAGTCCAGAGGACCTGGTATCTACACAGCACTCTGACCTCTATCGGCTTGAAAGTTTCTTCGATGCTTGCATCGGACCAATGCCGGGATTTCAGTGCGGCTAGGTCCCTCAAGACTCGCACAGGGGCTCGTGGCACTACGTGAGCAAGTGAGCATGAGCGCTCACTTCAAGCTGCACTCTGAGCATGGGGACCCCAAAGACTGAAGAAAACTGGTGAGGCTGCCGTAGCGCGTTATGCCCGTGAGCAGCCATGTTCTGATAACCTGCGTGTCCATGCATCTTCGCAAACAAAATCCGATGCACCGCCTAGGCCTTTGAAGCAAGCCGCATTGCTCAGACACCGGGATGCAGAACTTGTCACCTTCGAAAGTGCACGATCGCTCCCAGCGTGCGTTGCAGGGGCAGCCTGCAACAGCAGCTCTCGCAAACAATCAAAGCATATCAAAGCCTTGAGCCTTACAGCCCCTCCTTTACTTGACTGTAGCAGTTGCTGGTGCAGCTGGGCCCACCGTCCGTCTGGTTGGCGCAGACCTCCGTCCATTGCCCATCGTAGTCCAGCATGCCTGTGTCCTTGGCTCGTTTAAGTAGATACGATCTGTAGTTGAAAAGGCTCTAAGGCAGACTGCATGTAGGTCTTCTAGTCAACACCTCAAGCGTCTACTACACTGATTACACTTTTGCTAGTGGCAACGGACGACACAGGCTTGCGAAGTCGTCTGAAAAAGCCACGTTGCATCATAGGGTGACACCCAGCAGGTGATCCTCGGAAGTCGCTCTCTGCAAGCTTTTGGAAGCGCAGAGCAGAGAGCGGAGAGAGCGGGCGGAGAGCGGGCAGAGAGCAGGCGGAGAGCGGGCGGAGAGCGGGCAGAGAGCGGGCAGCAATTGCAGTTCCAGCTGCTGATCTTCCGTGCAATGCCTTGGACTGATGGACACGGACGGGGGCGAAAAGAAAAAAGAAACTTCTTTCGGCTGACCATTCAAATCTGCCCCAAGGCACACAGGGCAGGCTCCGTAGACCTTGCTCTGGCACCAGCTTCCCACGAGGTCCTGGCCTCAGAAAGCTCCCGCCGGGCGATTCGGGAGCCAGTGCTCACCAGTGTCACGGTGTCACGGGCTCCCTGCAGAGCTCCTCGTGAGTTGGATCGCATGGGCAGGGCCTCGATGCTTCGCGTGCCGAGAGCCCCTAGACCCTGCAGACCCTAGACGCCGGCCATCTCAGGCGCGGGCTGGTCTGCTGGCTGGCAAGACTGGTTGAAGGGCAGCTCGAAGTTTGGGTAGCCTACAGCTTGGGTCTCTGAAGATTGCTGCCTTCCATGCTGTGACCGGGCACATGCAGCGAGACAAGTTCGGATATCGAAAACCCACAGGCAAGCACACTTCTTTACACCTGAAGCGGTTATCCATCAAGCACATCTTGAAGGGCCGCTTCCGCTGAGCTCCTCACCGTCAAATCCGTACTGGACCTGGTAGCAGTCCTGAAGAGGAAGGCATCTTCCATGTTGTCCCTCTTTGCGACGGGTCTCGTGCTTCTAACATCTGGGCCACTGCTCACCTGCTCGTTGTCCAGGCAGAACAGCGGGCAGTTCTCGTCAACTGGCTGGCACCAGCTGTTTCCTCGAGAGTACTCTTGCATTGGTTGTGCTTGCGTTGTCCGCACATGCATCAGAGTCGCCAAACTCAGGGTCGTGGCACTTCCGCTCATGCCTCAGTCGCACACAAAGGAAACCTTGGGCTAGCTCCTCTGACACATTGTTCAAAAACGCGGACGCAGATCCGGAGCACTGGAGCACTGGAGCACGTCAACTCGCTTGGCTCTTCTGCCCAGCTGCGACGGATCGCAAGGGCAACCGCTGCTCTGTGGGGCGCAGAACTGCTCGTGTTCCTGACCGCTGAGAGACGACGCGGATGGGGTGCCATAGGGCCATAGGTAGGAAGTACAAGCTGAATTCGACCCGAGCCCATTGCGCACCTATCTTGTTCAGAAGATTGGGCTGCTGAGAACTGAGTCACAGCAAATCCGGAAGGTGCCTGCGAGTAGTCCCGCTCTCCGTCCCTGGGCACACGGTCAGTGGAAGACCCTTATGGCAGTGGGGCCCTAGGGGGTCTTGGGTAGAAGCTTTCGGGCCGAAGCCGAGGGGCTCTGTGTACTGCCACCGGAAGCAATAGATCTCGGTGCCTCGGTCGCTCGGCCAGGGCCAATTGTCTACTGACCATGGATGAGAAGGAGCAAAGACAAGACAACCGGCTTGCAGATAGGAAAAATGGTGACCAAGGCACTGTTGCAGATCACGGGACACTCGCCGGCAGATTTTGGCATGCACCAGCTCGAAAACTGATCCTGCAGCGTGAGTGAGTTGCCAACGTCTTCAGGTAAAGCATCAAATCTGCAGGCAGAAGCCTTGCTGCTGGCCGGCAATCTAGAACCCAGCTACATTTCCTGAATGTCGGTCCTTGCACGTGTGCTCGTCCGCGTCACACGTGACTTCCTCAACGCCTGCAAGTGTTCACAAAGCCAGAACGGCAGACACGAACAATGCAGGCAGCAACGCAAGCTGAAGCATGCAGTGGCGAGTTAGTACTTGCCGCATAGCTTGGCGCATAGCCGAAATGCATACAGAAAGAGTCAAGTCGCAAACAGTCAGCTGCGAAGTCTGCCACTGTATGTCGGACAAGCAGCAGCCATGGTCAGAGCGCTCGCAGAACTTGATTCCAAAACCTCACACAGGCAGCTATAGGGGGGTTGCGACTGCAATTGGAAAAAGAGGTCTCCTGTAGAAAAAGCACCTCCGAGGGCCCGGCTTTCGCATTCCACCTCCCACTCCGAGTTGCACGGACATCCTCGAGAAACCCGAGCTCCCAAGGTCACCAGAGCACCCCTTGACTGCGCTCAGCTTCTGCGGCCTTCTGCGTCCGTGCTGCAGGTGGGCGGAGCCTTCCAAGTGCGCTCTTCGTCAAGCTCGCCTGCGGCTGGACTCAAGTCAAGACGAAGGATAGCCGGAGAGCCAGCAGTGTGCGAATACACAGAGAGAGAGAGAGAGGAGAGAGAGAGAGAGAGCGAGTCACAGAGACAAAGCGAGCTGTCGAGCCAGCGTGGGAGGCAGGAGGCGAGGGAAAGAGAGGCAAGCAAAGGGAGAGTGAGGGAAGGAGCGGTAAAGCGAAGGAATCGGAAGTGAGAGAACGACTGAGAGAGAAGAAAACATGCCAAGCACAAAGACAGAGGAGCAGCATCAGACCTGTGAGCCAGGCGAGTGGCACAATGAGAAGACATGCATTGGGCTTAGGATCAAAGGGGAGGGTGAGGCTGCCGGAGCTTGTGCTTGGACCAAGCAGCCTGTGGAAGTGTAGAAGTTCTCGTAGCAATACCTCGATTGCGTTTAGGAATCCCTCGACCGGGGTCCAGCTGCACGAACTCCTTTCAGGAATGCCGGCCAAGGCTCCGCTCCTCGCAGAAAACGGGCTCGCCTGGGCTCAGCTTCTGGGAGTCATGTGTTCCCAAGGCCAACCGCCAAGTGGCCTTCACAATCACCACCGTCCCATCCGCACCTCGGTACAGGCAGGGATCGCAAGCACAGGAAACGTCAAGCATTCAAGCCGGCATGAGTAGCTGGATTCTCTGCGGGAAGAATTAGACGTCGATGCGCCACTACCACGCCGCTGCAAGCTCACAGAGGCAGTGCAAGCCCCGGCACGCTTCCGTGTTACAGTGGTCATCGCAGATGAAATTGCCAAGCATGTCCTGCTCGCAATCGCACACCTCAGCCAGCACCAGAGATGTCCAGCCATGTCCACCAGGGCGACCTCCTAAAACCCGTCAAAGCCTTCTCGCAAGGATTCTCGATATCGGGCACGAGCATCTTGCAGAGCTCGAGGGCAACTTCAAAGCCTTCCAGCAAGGGCAGGGAGGGCTCAAAGAAGTTCATGTGAGGGCAGCGATGGGTGGCCTTGTATGCGGTGGCAGCAGTGCTCGAGCTTGAAGCACTCCAGCAGACCTCTCGGGGCTTCGGAACAGAACGGCCCTGGCGCCCTGAACACGCCCTGAGCCCTCTTTTCGGCTCCGCCTCGAGCAAAGAGAGTCTAAAAAGCAGCCTAAGGCAGCTTAAAGCTAAGGCCCCCTTTCAGAGGCTCGCCGCGGCTCGGCTTCCTTCTGGTCCTTGCCCATCCTTCGACCAGGAGAACGACGAGATCGCGGCACTGGCTTATTGCGGCTAACTAGCCTGCCAGTACTCATGTTATTGGGATGGGGATGATGATGCTGATGATGATGGTGGTCATGGTGATGGTGATGGTCCTGGTGCTGGTGCTAGTGCTGGTGCTGGCGCCGGCGCTGGCGCTGGTGATGACGGCTGCTCGGGTTACTGATTCCAGACATATGTCACGAACGTGCGGCAGGAGCACAGTTGTGTTGGGGGATCGCAAGCACACTTGGCAACACCTGTGACCTGGGCAAATGCACCGTCACGAGTCAATCACTACAAGTACAATCCAGAAAGAACCCTCCTTAACCCAAAGTCGCGACCGCACTACTGGATAACGGACTATATGTCAACAAGCACAGGACGAGGAAAGATTGGACAAAGGCGGCAACTTCGCCCTTTGCTTTCCCTTAGTTGTTAGTTCATCAACTTTGGGTAGCTGCTCGCCAAGTGGCAGCCGCTGCTCCAGCTCGAATGCCTCTCCGCAACGGACAACTGTCTACTACTCAAACAAAAGCACCTACTGCATCACAACCTACAGTACAGGCTGCTGCTCAAACAGACCGAAATGGCAAGTCCAAACAGCAAGCAGGTCACCAAAGCAGCCCAAGCCCATTTGAATGTATGGCGCCCGCTTCAATTCATAAGGCCTTCGCATAGAGCAGCTCGCCCATGGAGGAGCCATGATCCATCAGCGGCGAGGAAAGCACTGCCAGGATCACAAACACCCAGGACAGTATGGTCCTTAGTCTCCGCAAGAGACCCGGACTAAGACTTGAGCCCGAGCGTCGACAGAGAGCAGAGAACAAACAAAGCTCTCCCCAATGAGCTGGACAGGTGTCAGCGTCTCCTTGGGCACGTGTTCCTGCTTGCATCCAATAGCTTTGATGACCATCGCGAATTCGCTGATCTGCGAGAGGTTGATGGTGGAACGCGTTGCAGGTCCAAGCTCCCCTCCACAGCCATAGATGGGGCAGAAAACGCCCACCCATCGTGTTGCCATGACCACCTAAACCGTGGCTCTGCTGAATCTAAACTGAATCGCTTACATCAAGAAGCCTTGTTTACATTAACCAGAGTGCAAACAGCTCTGGCCAAGGTAAGCAGTGCCTTTTGATGTAACCAGCGCAGATTACATTCAGCAGAGCCACCACCGAGACGATGCAAGCACAGCAGAAGACATGCTTTGTGGGGTACGGGATTTGCATACCTGAGTACAATTCAGACTCGACAGGGCTGGATGATTGCTACTGCATCTTATGTCCTATGTTGTCGCACGTACTGGAGGGCGTCAGATCGCTTTCCCTAACTTACAGGGAGTCCGCATTGGTCACCACTGCCCCCGAGTTGCCCAGGGAAACGAAGTACAAGGTTACAAAGAAGTCACGGATGTGGCGGATGGTCTTGCTGATCGCCGGTGTACCAGGGGCGCTTGCCAGCGAAGCTCCTGCTACCAGCGCCGCCAGCTCAATGGAGACGTTCACGAAAGGCAACATGGCCGCAGCACACACGAAGAAACACCAGCCTCAGGAGGATTTGCCATCTGCCCTACTCGCTACCTCAACCGAGTGGTTCAGCCCCAATGACAAACCGAGCTCGTGGCATACGAAAAGGATCATTCTCATCTCGGCAGACCCTGCCACCGCTCTCATGAGCGGGCGAAACACGTATTTAGCATAGAGGAACGTAACGTAGATCAGCGCCAGCATGATTGCGAAGGTGCGGGCAATTCCCCGGAGCCGGGGGTCGTTGATGTTTGGCTGCAGCGCCAATACCACGATCGCCCACACGTCCTGGAAAATGAGAACTCCGATGGAGATCTGCCCAGCTTCTGTCTTGGTCTCGTTTGCATCCTGGAGCTTCTTCACCACAATCATCGTGGAGGACATGCCGCAGCAGACGGCAAGATAGATCGTCTCAAGCCGGGACCGGCAGATTGGAAACCCAAAGTGGGCCAAAGCAGCAAACACGATTGAGTGCAGTACCACACATATAGGAAATTGCATCAAACCCGACAGGAAGATCTTGTTTCCGAGTCGTGTCAGTTCCTTGACGTTCAGCTCCAAACCGATCATAAATAGAAGGAAGATCAAGCCAAGCTCGCTTATGGTGGCAATCTCTTGTTCTTCGACCACTAGGCGCAGTCCAATCGGGCCAACTAGCACACCTCCGAGCAAATAGCCCAGTATGAGTGGCTGCCTGAGAAGATGCATCAAGTATGCGAGGCAGCCTGCTGACAAAGTCCCGTAGATAATGTTTCGCATCACCATTTGCCGGCCCTGCTTTATGTTTTCGGCGTGGTGTCCCTCACCTTTGGGGTCAACCCGTGGAGAAGGGATCACAAAGATCAGGGCCAGCAGGAGGATGGCCAATGCATAGATGATCGCCTGCAGCAAGACCGACACGGCCGTCGGGGCAGGGGCAGTCCCCTGAGCCTGAGCTTGCTGAGCTACTTCATCGACGGCGCCGTAATTCTTGGCCTGGGCCTGGGAGGACTCCAAATCCTCCGACTGCTTGCTCGCCATGGCTGCTATGCGCTGTGCGCAGCAAGGCACCGAGTCAGAACTTCATTGCTACGTCTGGCCCACAGGGCGCGCGCGCCCTGCCCCGGCCTGAGTTGCGGTGAAGGCAAAAGGCTTACAAAACATCAACTAGCGGCTACTAGCGTCAGAGTCAGGCACGAAGCTGGTTCCCCACCTGCGGCCTTCCAGCAAAGATCCTCTGTCCAGAAGTCCTGGGAGGAGCGGGGCTTCAAACTGCAACCGGCCAGCATCTAGGATAACAAAGTTGCTGTCAGGGCACCGCTCCCGCATCCGGGCTGAGGTTTTCCAGTTCCGAAGGGACGCAGGCATCGGCTTTCTCCTACAGAGATCGAATCTTGGGGATGGCCCGCGCTGTTATCTGAGGCCATAGAAGGGAAGAGAAGGGCGGCCCGCCTCGTTGCACTGCCCGTGGTCGTCCGTGCCACTGTCCTGGCTTAGCATCCCACTTGAGATGACGCGATGGCCGATGCTTATCTCAACGAGTATGCGAGCACGCCTTCAAAGTCTGGCAAGCACTTTCTGGACCCCCTCTTTGCCGAAAACTGTTGCTTCCGCCCCCTCAAGATTGTTCCTAGAAGTGTCCAGCACAGCACCAAGACTCTTCTCTCTGACACTGCAGCATCCGACGACAATTAACATGGCTACCGCGAACATAGCATTTGCCAGCTTGATTTTTCACCTTCGCCCGGCACCTGGGGACAGCCGTGCTCCCTGCTGTAGCAGGAGCGCGAAAAGCTTCCCTCAGTTGCTCACATCCACGACAAGGCTCATGTTCAGCCGACAGCTTACGTGATGGCATGCAGCATTTGGGGGAAGTGCCCTCACGATCCAATGCAGCAAACTCCTACAATACCCGCTATCGCGACGCAGTCAACCCTGCAGCGCTCCATAGCCTTGAGGCCTTAGTCTGACCATCACGCAGTCCGCTTCTTGAAACTACTCTTCAGCCAGACCCCCCGCTTTGTCGCAAAGGCTCCATCATCCCATTGCCGAAGGCATCGCCGTCACTGCTGAAGCACAGCACCCTTGGATTCCGTTCCGTTTGGGCATAAGATCGCTTGGAGAAGTCGAGTGGGCTCCAGGACAGCACTTCCACTTGCTTCTCGTTATAGCATTGATAGTACGACTTAGCACGAGTGGCTCCGCTCCGTCGCAGCTGGGAATTCTGGTGCTCATGTCCCTGCCTGAATTACCTGCATACAGACTCGCAAATGCTCTCAATGTAATATACACTTCTCGCCATAAGAATGGAGACACGGATGTCAAGGGTCTAAAAGACGGAACAACATCCAAGCAACTGATCGGGCCCGCACTCGCCTGCGACCGTCCAATTCTGCATTGACATTCAAACAAATCGAAACTCACACCGAAGGCTGCTCGTGGCTCCCAGCAGTTTGTGAGTCTGTGTGTGTGTGTGGTGCACGTGTCCATGTGTGCGCATGTGCATGTGCACATGCACGTGTATGTGCATGCATGCATGTATTGCATGAATGGGTATATGGGTGGATGGATAGATATATGTGTGTGCACATATGAGTGCACGGACGTGTTTGCGGTATGTGCAAGTGCCTGTGTAGCATGCATCTGCATATGTATATGTATTGCAGCTGTGGTGCACATGTGCATGTACTTACGCATGCATGCATGCATGGATGGATGGATGGATGGTAGCTAGCTAGCTAGCTAGCCAGCTAGCTAGGTGGGTATGTGAATAAAGGCACGCATGCATCTTTGTGTGTGTAGATGTATATGAATATACAAGCAAAGTTAGCTAGATGAATGAACATCTTTCTTTTTGCATGTGTGTACTTGTGTATGCGCATGATTGTGCATGCATGTCAGTGCGCAGGCGGCGGGGTCGTCCGAAGTCACGTTCGATCAACACTGCACCTCGCCTGCGCAAGATACACTGCCCGCTGCATCCTCAACTGGACAGTACGGCAGCCAATCGTGACCTCAGCACTCGAAGGTGCACTTGCAGGCTGCAGCACGAACATGCAGCCTTAGCCTCAGACACGGAGGGAAATCGCCGCAATTAATGCGCGGTGGGCCCTCGTCCTGAAACATACGTGAGGATGCTGGGCAGGCTCAGGGCAATAGAGCACTGCACCCAAACTCCGACGTGACTACCGACATGATTCATGTTGCCACTAAAGTAAATAAGCTTAATTAGGCTTAATTAGTCCTAATTACGCTTAAATAAGGATTTCAAGATGTGACACAGATAAGCAAGCTTCTCTATTCAGGGGGCGAGGGTTCAGGGGGAGGAGATGGACAACATATTTCATCATTCTGCGAAACAGTCCCTCCATGTTCGCCCGGGCTTCTTCCAGGTTTGTGCTGATCCTGAGTCTGAGCCTGCGACCCTACACGAGCTCCCGACATGGCTTCTCTCCCTGCTTTCCTTACAAGCCAAGCAACAGGGAACTCAATGGCTTCGCAAATTTCGCCAGATGTCCTTAGTTGCTGGTTTTGCTGAAGTGGGTTCTGTAGAATACACAGCTGTATGCACAGCGTCAAACATGCAAGAAGCTGACCGTCTGCTGTTCAGGATCGTAGCCAGTCCCGCAGCAATCAAAGATGCAAAGGGTGAAGTCACGTCGACGGAACCATCTGGCTCGACCTGACATCGAATGCACGAATAGCAGTGGTTGGTCTGATACAACTTCACGACGGTGATGTCACAACATCCCTAGGCCTAAGTCTGCATGAACGCCCAATCGCGATCAGCCGTGGACGCTGGGACTGTAGCTGGCCTGGCCCGTAAGCTTCTGCCCAAAGGGTCCGCAAATGTCGCGGTTCTGGTCCAAGCAACCTGACCACGGCAGGACACCCCCTGCAGGTTTCGAAGCATTCGCAGGCATCTGCAAACCTGTCACCATATCGTGGCATTGCTACCAATTACCACTTCTTGAAGACTAGCAGCCCAAAGCTTCGGATGCCATGCAAGCCGTGCTCAGAACCTCAGGCTCACTCACCAAGAACCAGATTTGCGTCCCTTCACAACTGAATCAATTCGGGCACAACAAACCACATGCAGCAGATCATCAGCGCCGGACTTCCTGGCCATTTACCTCTCAGACGGCTCCAGTTAGCGACGCCTTTTCTTGAAGCTTTGGACATTGTAAATGCTAGAGCGGACCTGGTCCGCCGAGCTCGAATCGTAGCCAGCCTTGCTTGGCAGCATTGCAAGGGCAAGGGTGTCTGAGATTGCCGCTGACACTTGCAGCTGACAGCTGACCCTGAGCCCTCACACTTGAACCGAAAACAGCCCTGACGCAAAAACCCCTAGTTGCTCTTAGACCGGGCTGCAACCAGCATGTTCACGCCAGGAGACCTTTCGGCATGGGAGAGGTGCCAATGTACTTCCGCCGGCTACAGCCCCGTGATGTTCGATATTGTTGTTAGAAGCACCCGGTGCCCAGAGTACGATGCAAGGGCGATAAGATCAGAGCCATTCATGAGCTCTCTCACCTTGGAGCCTGACGAACACACTGCTTGCATCATGTATGCTTATTTCTGCTGGGTTGCTAAACTCGCAGGTGCAAACAACTCCAACAGACATCAGCCACTCCAGTAGTTCAACGTTTCTGATTTATGAGGCCCCAGAATAAGATACATGACATCCCAACCATATGACTTGGCTTCTAGTCCGGGGATGTGGCCAGTCATATTCGCTTGCAAGAATGCATATTTGCAGGTCGGGAAGCAGCCGGGTCATGTCATGTAGACTTGAAAGATCGATACAAAAGGCATGAATCTACCAGAATGCTGAGCGGCGTGGTAGGGTGTACTCAGGTGTCGGTGATCACGCATGGCAGTGGACGGCGGCAAGAAACAAGTTGTTCAGACAAATCTGTGCCCCTCCCCGGTCCAATTCTCTGTATTGCATAATGAATCACCGTACATTTGAGGGTGCTCCGAAAGTCCACATGCTGAAAAAAAAGGCGCCCCTGAGGTCCAGGGCTCCAGGCAACAAGTAGCGGAAGGTGGCCGCAGCATCCCCAGGGCAGGCATCGCAGAAGCATGATGTAGAGGCGGCGATGGCTAGGGGATCTCAGGCAGGCGAGTTTTGCATAAGAACTTGCTCACGGGAGCTGCACCATAAGCAATGGCAAGGCTGTCTGCGGCCACAACACGTGCCAGCTCCGAGTACACACGCGACCAGCTTCCTCAGTGCAGCTGTGCTTCTCATCACTTCTCAAGTCTTTTGTCGACAAGTCTGCCGTTCTGCCATACTTCCGAAATTGCAAAAGCTCGAAAAGAGACAGGTTGATCCTGATCCCGCCGAGCCGCGCCAGAAAGCTCGCTCCTCCTCTCCCAACTCCTCCAGGTTGCCAGCCTAAGCTTCTCGGCCCTTGGCCCTTCGAAGACCCGGTAAGGGAGACCCTAATGAGAACCCCACAATCGCTGGCACGATCATCGGCAGCAGGCTGTACTTGATGTAGAAGGTGCCTGCCGAATAAGAACAGATGAGCACCCAGGCTTGATGAAAGCCATGAGCAAGCTTGGCCTGAATCCGTGTACTGGGTGCAGCTATTGTTCCTTAGGTGTGGGGAACTGCCATGGCTGCCATGGTTGGTACGACTGGAGTTCCTTATGGCCGATTGCATGCACAGCCGCGCAAGAGCAAACCGTCCGCACTCACCAATGCTGGCATTGAAGATGACAACATCGTCCTCGCGGTGAGGCCATGATTGGTCGGGAAGTCTTGATTCTTCACGACAAGATGACACAAAGCCGAAGCTGTCCGTATAGATGCTGCATTGCATATCGCCTGGCGCGGCATGCAGATCTGGCAGCCAAGCCGAAGTCCCGAGCTGCAGAGTACCCTCGCTGAAAAGAGATTGCCTGGCGCACAGTGGGGTCCGTTCATCTCCGTGGTGAAGGCAAAAGCCCCGAACGCTTTCGCATACTGCGCACAATCCTGGAGCAGGGCTGAGGCTCTCCATGGCTCTCCATGGCTTCTTGGCCATGCGCGCTGGGATCCCTGCATGGAGGAATGGAATGCAAGACGTCATCATCGGCCATGTTTCCACCCCTCAGGGCGCTCAAGTCTTTCCGAACACACACACACACACAGAGCAAAAGAAAGCATGAAATGCACAGTAACGTGGACTTGCTGCATTACCCTGGCGGGATGCTCCGAATCAGCTTCCAAGGCGCTGCAGGCATCTCCACAATAGATCGAAACAAAGTCCTCCCGCGCAAGACCATCTGAAAATGAGGGAGCCGAACGGAGCTCTGTGAAAAGTCACGTTCCGAAGGCTTGAAAAGCAACTCAATGGATTTCGACGGCGCCTCCGGCCTGTCCTCGGATAGCAAGGAGCCCACAAGCCAAACCTCCTCACTTGCCTGCCCCTCTGCAAGCGAATCGCACATCGAAGCACCGAAAACCATAGGTCTTAGTGCTTAACCAAGCTGCTCCATCGCCCCCGCCAGGACCGGTGCTTGTACAGTCGCCGTTGTCGTAACCACACCTCGGGTTGGCTCCCTGTGTCTGCCTGCCATTGGCCTTCGTGCAAGATCGGTCCCCTTTGTCTCAAAATGCAGCCCGAATGCTCCAGAGTGTTGCACTCCCAGTCGCAGATCTTGTTACCCAGCTTGCCCGACTCGCAAGGGCAGTGGCTCACCTGCTCGGGACATCTGTTCTGAAATGGCGACGATGACGCCGTCATCTTGCATAGTTAAACTGCACACTTGTATGCTATGGTGATAAGGGAACGGCCAAGAGCACACAGGGCATGCAAGGATGATAATTTCTGCGCCTGCTCGCAGTGTGGCACGTGAAAGCCGAAATTTTCGCACACTTTCATGGCGTCCTCCATCCCTGCAGCCTGTCGCTGTCCCGACCAGGCAGTGTTCTAAGCTGCAGATCACGGCTATGTGATGGCCAAGTAACTTCCATGGGAGGCCAGCCAAACTGTTCACAGCACTGAGTCCGCTCCAGGCCTCAAGCCATCAGAGAAAGAAGGAGCCAGGCGCCGCATGGCAGCTGTGTATGCACAGTCCAAGGCACAAGAGTAGTACCCGGTGACGGCCTCAAAAGCATTCGAAATTGGGAGTCATGCTCGAAATGTCGGCTCTGGATCTCACAGTCATCAGAAGTGGCGTGCCTGGCACATCTCTTCTGTCATAACGCCACTTGCGCTGCCTGAAATCTCCAAACGCCCACTAACCAAAAGCAGGCAAAGGCCAACAAACCTCGGAACTACCAGGCAAGCTTTCAGCCCGGCCTTCGGCATCATGAGGTAGCTGCAGGCTGCAAGCCAAGGCGTCCGTGATAGCACACTGCACCAGACACAAGCTTTCTGGCCCGACGTGCAGGGCCCCAAACACTCAAGTACCGTGCTGGCATCAAGTGCAAGAAATCCGCAGCTCCCTCCTGCCCATGGTGATGGCCGCCGTCGTCCTGCATCACACAGATCACAGAGCATTACCGGAAAACCAATTTCAGAAAGGTTTCTATCAGCAGCCTCCCACAAGCGTCTACTGCCCCTCCTTCATGCAAGAGAAGTGCATCCCCATTGTTTCGCACATAGAGCTCATCGATCCCAGATCCTCCTGTGGTCACGCAGCAGCCCACGCGTCAAAGGACCCCAGAGAGAGAATCTCGAGCGAGAGGCACGGGAGCCAACACGTGCTTGCTTTAGAAGCTTCGGCGCTGCTGGCCAAGTCTCCATCTCGCGCTCTCCACAGCAGTGGGCCCTTTCATAGCCTTGGCATAATTACTCTCGCTCTGCCACAACTGCACCTGGTGCCCTGAATGCACGTAGCCGTGAGTGGGTACACTTCATGCAGTTGAACGCATCATTTCCACGAGTCCATGCTACAAGCGTCCTGCTGCTCTGCCCATGCCCAGGTCCAAATCAACACATGGTACCGCGGTACAGTGCATACCGGCAAAAGTTCCACTACCTTGGCCCTGGCAACTACGATGTAGACAATATAGGAGGCATGGCTGGAAACTGACAACCTTTGGCAACTTGGCAAGCAGATTCTTAGCAAATCATCACCGGTCGCGATTCAGCTAGAGAGGTCTGAAGGGCTGTCGTTCTCAGTGAAGCTCATGTGGTCGTGTTGCATAGAGGATTTCCAAATTCAACGGGCACCGATGCCAACCTTCAGCAAAAGGATACGATGTCTCAATCTGCTAGCTGCGACGAAGATGCACATCGTCGTCATCTGTGAAACCTGCCGCGCTGCCAGCAGGAATCTTATCTTTTGCGATCATTACTGGGATCAAATTCCTGTGTAATGAGAGCAAGACGTGCACTCATACTTGCGCCAGCCTCGCATGACTTTTGCAGAAAGTCGGGCGAGATAGATCCCTTGGCGAGAGAAACAATGTCGGCAGATTTGCCAATACCTTATTATTGAACCCATAAAGGTCTGCCCAAAGCCCTCCGAAGAACTGCTTCTCAGGATGCTAAGATAGCTTCAGGGCCCTGCTTGCGACCAATGGCACATCGTCGGAGATGAGGCCCATGGCCATAGTCATGTTCAGGCGCTCCATGTCGCAATGGAACTTCGCCATCTTGTCGCATTCGCCCTCCACGGACCGGGCTGAGTTGTTGTCTCTCTGCAGTCTCTCAACCTGGACCGCCCTTGTGCCCCAGAACAGTGCACCCTTCGAAAGCGATAGTCACCCATGGACACTAGGCGCCGTCCTCGTGTGGGGGACGGTCCTTTGGTCATGAGAAATGGAGTGCACTGACGCAAGCACACTTGAAGAGCATTCCGGACGAGGCTCGTCGCAAACGTAGACGTATCCTCTCGCCACGCAGGTGGGCAACAGCCGGGTCATCACGTCCTCCTTGCATATGCTTCGCAGAACTGGGGGGCAAAACGAAAGATGGCAGCTCGGCTCAAGGGTTCAAGATGGCTCAAGCGTGCAGCGTGAAAGCCGGGTCACTGGAACGAGGTGGTCGGCCTCTTGGTCTTCACAGCATCCTGCCCTTCGGATGCCTTCAGTCAGAGTAGGTACAAGCCACTCATCCCCTGCGGTGCGTCCCTGCTGAAAAGTAAACTGCACCTGAAAGTTAAAGCCATGGCGCAATCAGTGATCTCGTTGCCCAACTGAGCAAAGAACGCATGTGGGACTTCACTGTGCGAGAAACGCAATACCAACAGTGTATTCCATTCTCAGTCGCAGGATAGCATACTTAGACTGTGTCGGCATACCAGCTTGTCTTCGCTGGTCGCTTGACTAGTCCAAGCCACATGACAGACACGGTCAGGATCTGACTCCAAGAAATGCAGTTCTTCTTCCATCTTGCGCCCAACTTCGCGGCAAGCATCCAAAGCCCTGTGGTCACAGTGCATGTGATCCTTGCAGGGCAAAGCAAGCACGCTTGGGCGCATCGGTTCAATCCCTTGGGCACCCCTTGGGGCGGATCGGGTCCGCCTCGCCACGTCGGCAAATTGGGGCATATCTGTAGCCGGCATGCTCACAGACAACCCCCAAATCCACGCCCATCAACGAGGCCTGAGTCTACTCAGCAGCAGAACTTTTGCAACGCTGTGCCCACTTCCATGATACAGAATACTTCCCATTCGAGATTACTCGGGAACGACTTACATCTAAACTCGAACAAACCGATCCAAGGAGCTGGAAGAATTGTCTCCGCGTCTTCGCAGCACGTAGTGTTCAGAAGGCCTGGGAAGTTGACCGGAAGGCGATGGCACAAACGCTCACTCGCTGCAGGCTGCTTTTTTGCAGGATCAAGTCCAAAATGCACGTGATCAGCCTCTCGCTTGGCGTGCAGGCAGGCAGCATGACTCGATGCCGATGCCCATCTGAGCTACGGTCATGCACAACAAAACTCGGCGCCAAAGCAATCCTGTCTCTCTCTCTCTCTCATGCCACACGCTTGTCTTTGCGAGAGCCTGCTCATCTGCAGGCCTGGGTGCCGGACCAGGCATATCTCGCCCAGCTCGTCGATGGACATGTTGTGCAGGACTGTCATGTTCATCATTGGCCCCGTCATGTTGTGCATGTGATGTTCTGTTCCGCTGGTGTTGTGGGTGGTGTTCGGCTTGTGTAAGTGTGGAATCAACCGCCTACGGTTGACGAGGTCGGTGAGCTCGTCTACCGCGGCTCCGCAGGTGTCGAAGGCGGGTCTGTCGCAGTGCGAGTGCGAGTGATCGTCGTCACCCTGCGCAGGGGCGTGTCACACAACAACCTGCGCGTGGAATGGATGCTTCTCCCCGCCTTCGAGCAGTAGTGCGTGGCATTCATGCCACCAAGGTGGCAAGTGTGCTCAACATCCATGTCAATCAGCGATTTCTCGGATTTCAACACACTTCAAGCACGGCTCCTATGTTCTGAAGTAGATTCGGACGCGGAGTCAAACGGTTAAAGAGCTTGGGCGTCAAGTCTGCACCGAATCAAGGCCACTCTGCAACATCACCAACTTCGCTTCGTGCGTTAAAGGAGCCGGCAAGTAATATTCTGCGTCCCTGCAGCAGCTCATGTTATGGATACCTTGCTGGTGCGACACACTCCAAAACACTCAACGATGTCAGCACTGGACCCGAAAAGCATCACATACTTGCACCAGCCTGTTTCGACTCTCATGCAACCGAGATTCACATCTCAACTCCACTGGCCATCTGGGCTTGCAAGGCTGGTGGGGGTGGTAGTATCGGATGCTTGCCTAAAACCTCCAGACCATAAAACACAAAAAAAAAAAATCGGGGCCCTAAGCCACAGATGCCGTAAGTTTGTCAAGCAACTGCGCAGACCCTCGCTGCGTCATCCTCGCTCATGTTGTGGGTTCCGTTCCTTAGCTGTCCGAGGTGAAGCGTTACTAGCGCGATCCTTACGCTTACTCACGTACTCTTGCTTTAGCAGTCGGCTGGGCTGCGGGACTGTGCTTGTCAGCAAACAGTGTCTACTCACTTTGACAGTGGTGGTGGCAGCTAGTGACAGCTAGTTGTCGTACTGGCTCCTTCGCCTCTGAGCATGTTCAGGATTACTGGCTCTGAAACAAGACCCAGTATCTGCGTGCTGTTCATGACGAGCTGGCTCAGCATCTGGATGCTGGCGTTGCAAGCCTCGCGATAATGCCAGTCGCTCCGGCAACATTCGCAAGAAACTGTCATGATGTTAATGACACGGGTAGCGATGAACGCGGGTGAAACGGGAAGTCGAGCGGAAACAGGAGCTCCAGAAGCGACAGAAGATGGCCGCTGCGGCGCCGCAAGCTCTGACGGACATCGGAAGTAGTCAATTCTCGAGCTTCGTTTCAAAATGCGAACCAAGTAGACTGCAAGTGGCTTTTACATGCATCATCCCCACCATCGCCATCAACATTGTCGGCGATGCCGTTGCGGTCATCAACAACATCCTCATTTACAGCATCATTAATCATTAGTGAGAATCACCAGCAGCAGGAGCAGCAGCAGCAGCCAGCGCCACTATGGCCAAGTCATGCCAGGCCTGCATGCCAGTGTGGTTGCACATGTCCTCACGGACAGGGACATATGCAAAGCAAATGCATCAGGTGTCCAACGAAGGGGGCATGCCACCTGGCCTGACAGAAAGCTGCCGAGTCGGTGTGATCTGTGCGTGGTTTCTGGAATGAATATTTGCAGAGGAGCTCCCATTGAGCTTGAGCTTTCAAACGGATTGCATGACTGCAACATCCAGCGGCTCTGTCCTCGTCCCTCCCGTTTCCGTCGTCGTGCTCATCGTGTTCGTGAGGAGGTGGATGGACGGCCTGTACGGAACGCCGTGGGAGATGCGCTCCCTTTTCGCATCGACCCGGCTCCGAAGGACCTGAGATCAACCTTTTGAGAGCAGATGAGAAGTTCTCGGCGATTGGCACACGATGGCTTTCATGTCAAACCCCTGTGTATTTGATGATGGGCCGACTTTGCATACAGTGCGCTGCGCCTCCTAACATGGACTGGCCTCGCAAATGGACGGCCGCCACAAGCCAACGCCGCTGCAGATAGAAGCGAAGTCTGTCTTGTTGCCGTCGCCGGAGGGCTGGCACAAGCTGGCTCATTCCCAGCATTCTGGTCACAAGGTCGGCTTCAGACAATTGTATTTGAGTAACTCGCGTACAAGAGATTTGAACGGGGATGCTCGCGAAATCATGTCTCCAGAGGGAGTGCAGATGAAGCTGTAAAGGATCTTTCTGAAAACCCGAAAAATCTCGAAACTACACAGACAGGGCTATGCATGTCAATGTTGACTTCGCAACATAAGGTTAGCAGTGAACGAGATTCACGTTGGTCCCCGGAGCGAGAGAATTCAGGCGAGACCGAGATCAAAGCCGAGGCTCCAAATGGAGCAGGTCCTCGAGCTGATCGCAACAGTGGGAGTACGCAAAGCCTGAGTTGGTACTTCGGGCTGAGAGCTTTCGTCCCTCTCAGAGCGATTTTGCAAGTCACCCTGGAGCCCAGGAAAGGCGAGCGGCAGGTCTCCACGGTGATGCTCATCTCAGCTCAACGGCTCAATTCTGACGCACCCAGACTCCGCCTGTCCTAGAAGATTTCCCTATGTTCGACCTCCAGGGTGAGGTCTCTGACAGACTGAGCCAGGCACCATGCAAGCAAGTTCCAGTTCGTCAGCCGATGCCGTCGACATGTTCATCGTGCTGATCATGTGCTCGAGGTCGTGCAGTGGCGGGTTCTCAGCATTCGTTTCAGTGCAGGCAAAGCCACATTCGAAGCCCCAAGCCCAACAGTCACAGACAACATCGAAAGATATCAGAATGCGGCCAACGGGCACACTGACTGCATCGGTCCTTCAAGGCATGCGGTTGCAGCTGGGCAAGGGCGGAACCGAAGTGAGAGGTCTGCACGTTCCTCCTGGTCGTGGTCGTCGTGATGACCCTGTCAGGTTGAGATCTGGGGATGAGACTTTTGGCAGGAAATGCCGGTGAGTTCGCAATGGCCACACTGCACCAAACCACAATCGTGGTGGCTGTGGGCAGGTTGCTTGCCAGGAGGCGACGTTCCACATGCAGCGGTCGTTTGCAGAGCCCCTCAGCGGCCTGCCTGATCACAGACCGACGTGTAGTTCCGTCCTGCTGACTCGCAGATCTCGCGGGGGTCGAGCTCGAGGAGCTGCGCCTGAGAACCACACGGCAACGGCAGCGGGCAGCTGGCATCAGATAGGAACCAGATGAAGACCAGTGGCAGGAAGGAGACGCTCCGCTTCGTGGCAACAGGTCTGGTTGAATAAGCCTGGGTGGCGTGCGCTCGTCCATGGAATGTCATGTCATGGCTTCAGTCCGCCAATGATCCGTGCCAGACAAAAAACACGTCTCCACATCCCAGGCAGCCTCAGTTCGTGGCGAATGACGGACCCAGGACCTTCCATCCCTTCTCGCGTCATCTCAGCATCTCAGAACCGGGCCATGCAAATCGACTCCATCTCACTGGCGGAGAGGTTCCATGACGAGATGTTCTTGCTCATGCTGGCCACTTCGGTGTCGTTGGACATGTTGGACCCAGACACATGCATTGACGGGAGCATGCGGACGAGGCTGTCGATGGATGCGTTGCACTGCGACTGCATCGCTGTACGGTTACATCTATGGTGCTCCTCGCCATGAGTGTCGTTCTCGCTCATGGGACCGTTCTGACCAGGGCTTGCAAATCTGTGACAAAAACACCAACGTGAGTTCCGGCCTGACAGATCACCGGGCGCCTGAAACCCCTCAGATGTTCGCGGTTTGCACTGCATTTATGAGAGTCACCGGGGGGGTGAGGCCACAGTGCGGGTGAGGGGGCTTGGAGCGAGGATGAGGATGAGAGTGAGAATGGGAGGGAGGGAGGGAGGGAGGGGCAGAGTCTGAGACTGAGGGCGAGAGTGAGGCGGAGGATGAGAGCGAGGGTAGCAGAGGGTGCAAGCACAATCAACACGACGAAACTGCACTACACACTGCTGCACTGCACACTCCAAGACTCGGAAACCTGTGAACTAAGGCCGGTTCGATTCAGCGCATCGATCAGCGAAATGGATCCCGTATCCCTGGCCCTCAGCATGATTTGGGCCACCATGCAACTACCAAGCAAGCCGGCGCATGACTGCTTGCCAAGTCACGAGATCAGTCAGCTGCTGTATCTTCCCACAGCACATGGTGCTGGCGAAGCCTCGGCCATCGCCGTCTCACGCGGGAGCGGGCTTAGGGCTCAGAGCGGCTCTCCACCTGCAGTGCCACGTCCAAAGCGAGGAAGTGTTCAGTACTCGGGGGTCATCCGAACCTTGAAGCTTCATCTCCCCGCCTGCAGCTTGGACATCCACACAGAGCCCCAGGCCCTGGACCCAAATCCTGCCTTGAAGCTTACATCAGAATTTCATCGGCCAAGTGGCATGCCTCTACGGCGATGCTCATCTAGGCAAGCAGCTGGGGTACAGGAAAACAGAATGGAACAGGATACACAATCACAAACACCGTCCAGACCTTCGGAAGACTTGGATTCAGGTTTTGCAAGACAACTCAACAAAGACTATAAAACTGACATCCTCGGGTTCTTCCCCCCGCTAGTTCTCGTAGTTTTTCGTTTCTCATGATCATGATCGTCATCATGATAATCACCCTGATCATAATCATCATCACCACCACCATCTTCTTCGTCGTCATCATAACTGCGATCGCAGTTCCTGTCGTGTTGTCACCTCCAGTGCTACTGCTATGTGCGCATAAATTGCGATTGGCGTTTTGGTTTTGATTGCTTAAGTTTGCGGATCGAGCACCAGAAATCAGTCTTCAGATGTGTATCACAACCTGATTCCGATGCTGTTGTCACCCTCCCTACCATGAGCATGACTCCTATCATGCGTCTCAGTAGACATGTGCAGAGCATGTACTGGCAATCATACTCGTCATATGTATGTACCACTTTATCGTTACGACTTGTCCCTTCCCGGGTTGTATATGCTGATGAGCACTGTGACGATGATGATGATGATGATAGTGATGATGATGACGCTGATGACGATGATGAGGACGATGATCATGATTGTTGTCATGGCTCTTACCAACATGTATATTGGTATTGGTCCAGCTATGGTCATTGACATTTCTGCCGCCGGCTGTCGCTGTAGCTGTATCTCATCTTGCAACTAACCTCTCCCAGTAGCTGCTAACCAGAGGATCGCTTGTACTACTGCCGGTCTGGAGTATATCGATTTAATAACGCTGCAGATAGTCTGCTGCACAAGCGTTGTTGAGTTCTGGCTGGCTAGCACGCGTACGGATTGCACCGATCAGATGGTATAACTCGAACTTGTCCGGACAATAGGTTTACTTTGGGGCAAGTCTCTTAAATCGGCAAGCCGTCTCTGTCAGGCTACTGCTAGAATCTGTTTGTATTGCTCTGTGTTGTGTTTGGTATTTTCTGCTGCTGCTTCTGCTGTTCCTCCTGCTGCCCCTGCTACTATCACTGCTACTTCTGCTGCTACTGACTTCTACTAGTAACTCTTTAACTCGTATCTAGATTCAGAATATAGTACCTGCTAACTAGTCGTAGTAGTAGTAGTACTACTACTACTACTTCTACTTCTACTTCTGCTACTACCCTGCTACATCTTTCAATATCTGGGGTTGTGAAGCGACATGAAAAGCAAGTGGGAAGAGCTAGATCTGAAAAAAGAGCTTCGCGCAGCAACGACCTGATAGTGCTATCCGCCGATTCTAGGTCTAAGTGTGACACGGCTTGCCATTTCAACGTGTTGGCCCTCACATGAGGCTTGTCCAACAAGGCTCTGGGGTGAGCGGCAGTACCGATGATGCAACATGTAACAACACGCTTGGACCGCCAATGTACACGCACGTCTAGTTGGGATGTTAAAGGGCAACGACATGGACTGAAGAATCCCTCGAACAAAATGCAAATCTATCACGCAAAAGTGCCATCCAAATATCTGCGTTTTGAATTGGAGGTGTTGGGATTTAATGTTGAGACTTTCGCCACTTGCGGCCCAAAGCTAAGGTGCCTGGGCCAGTGACACATGAACTCTACGATGCCAAGCCTCGAACTACAAACCCAATACAATACCATAGCAAACTATCCTACCCAAACCACAAACCCTAAACCCTAAATCGGCAGCTCGAACCGCTGGCGGACGCTCTCTTCTGGGCCGATTGATTCGATACGATCACCGGAAAACAACTCAAACTTAGATTTCAGGGTTTGCGAGATTTTGTTCCGAGATTTGGGGTTGAATGCCTTTCGCATTGTCACGGCGGGGCTCTATTGTATTGTTACCATAGGTGTGCGTGATCCTCAGGGGTGCCGCTGCCAATTGGATGCCAATCCAATGATATGCCTTGTGAGTCATCTCATGTGGCCACCTATACGACACTAGGCGACTCAAAAAAAACCACAAACATTGCTGTGCATCAAACGTTTACAGTCAACGAAAGTGCGCCCTCCTGCAAGATCGCCGAGTAGAGCACTCAAAGCTCTTGTAAAGCATAGCATGCAATGTTCCAACCACGAAGGCCAGATCTTTTCCTGCATAGAAAAATCGTGATCCGCCAAATCCAAACGAATGTTTCACTCCAACAAATCTGGCAGTTCAACCCGAAAAAGAGCATTGTTTTCTCGAAAGCTTTAGTGGAATTGCCTGAGAAAAAGCCGGAGCACTATATAGCACTATGCTTGCTAACCAAATGGCAGGTTCGGTTTTGCGGCAAGATCTTCTTCTGAGCTGCTCCTTTGTGGTTGGAGTGTTTTGTAAACACATACTCTAATGTTTACAAAAAGGCATCTTCGAAGCACATCCGTTGTGTCTGCGGAAGTTAGCTTTGATCTGCTGTCAAAGTAGATAGCTGCTTGCATCACTGATCTAAACAATCAATAGCAGAAGACGGAAACTTCTTGCTTGCACTCGGCAGTGAGCATCTATCGAAAACAGTTATCCAGGACCATGAGCACCGTGAGAGCGTAAAATGCGTTATGGCTGAAGCAGGTGTTTTTGGCGGAACTTTCTTGGCGCAGAAACAGAAACTGAACCAAAATTCAGTTTTTCAGAGCTTCAACTGAACGGCTTTCGAACAAAACAAACTTTCCCGTTTGGTCTTATAAAAGAATATGTCGTGCTGGGCCAAACTGCCCGTTGGCAAGGCTCGGGAGCTTACACTGGACGGAAACTTTTCTTTGGTTTCGGAGCTTCAGAACCGGACGGCTCTCGATAAAACGATTTGTTCCGTGGGGGTTTTATGGAGGAAACGCGCTGGACAAGCTGTTTTTTGAGCGCTGTTTTTGGATTCAAATCTTGCAAAACCAAGTTTTTGATGCACATCGCCCGCCGATGCCAATGACCCCACAGTATTTTGACACGAATCGCTGTTCTTAATGATGTTCGCCCAAAAAACGAGTGAAAACAAAAAAACTCTGCACACGTATTGAAAAAAACGCTCGGGAAAAGTTTGTTGTTGTTCCAACCTGGGCCTGGGAAAAAATGATTGAAAAAAACTTTACCCTGTCCATGTTTTTGAAAAAACCGCTTGGGAAAAAAATGCTGTTCAGCCTGAGCCTTGAAAAAATCGATTGCAAAAAGAGTTTCCCCGGTCCACTTTTATGAACAAACGCTCGGTTTCTCCCAGCCTGGGCTTTGAGGAAATTGATTGACAAAACTTTCCCCGGTCCATTTTTTGAGCCAACGGCAGAGCTGTGTTTTCCAGCCTGGGCCTTAATTTACAATCAAAAAACTTTCTCCCGGCTTCATCTTGAACAAACCGCTCGGGAAAAAAGTCATCTTGCTAGCCTGGTCCGAGAGGAAAAAGGCTATCCGTTCCATTTTCCTGTCAAAAAATGGAGCGGGAAAAGTGTGTCCCCCAAATCTTCCCCTGAAGAAAACTTTAAATTTGGTTTTTTTATAAAGAACGGAAACGTCAATTGCTTCACCTGAACCCAGGCTGAAGAAACGTTAGGTTGCTTTTAAGGAAAATGGAGCGAAAGATTTTGTGTTTCAGTTTTTCCCCTGAGCCCAGCCTGAAGAAGCGTTTTCCATCGTTTTCTTGTTTATAAAAAACCAAAAGGAAAATTGCTGTCAGTCTGGGCCCGACCAAGACTACTAGAAAAACTTTCCAGTTTGCTTTTGTAGACATTGAAACTCCTATTTTCCAGACTGTGTTCAAAACGAAAATTAATTGCGAAAGACACTTAACCAAACGTTTTTGGTTCAGCCTTGGCCCCAGGAAAACTATTTGGAGAGAAAAATGCTTCAGTTCCCTTGCTTTATAAAGAAACCGAACTGAAAAACTGTTCTCAGCCTGGGCTCATGGGCAGTTATGTGGATAGCAAAAGAGTTCCTAAAGTCACTAAAACAACTCAAAGTTAGAAACAAAACTGACTCATGGCCGGGGAGGACTCCACAACCAGTCAAGAGTGGTTCGATACCAGTACTGCTACTGTTGCTATACAAATATTCCTACTCCCAGTGCCGCGACTCTTGTTACTAACGCGACTGCACGTACCTTTTGCTAGTTGTACGTCGCCCAAAGCTTGCCATACTCCGCACTCCCTGTTCGCAGCACCACTCGTAGGCTTACCACAATCGTGGAACTCCTGCACCCCAAACTCCCAAACCCTACATCGGAGAATCAGAGCCCCAAATTGACCTCGCTGAGGCCGCCACGAGGCAGAGCTTCTGATCCTCGAGGTCGGAGCTCCGGGAGTTGGCCAACGCGTCGCTCAGATCCTTGAACAGGGAATCCTGAGAGCCGGCTTCGGTGCTTCAGGCGTTTAGGGCCCTAGACGAAGGGGTCGGGAAATCATGAGATCAAACAGAGAGAAAGTCGAAGCTGCACGTGGGAACTGAAAACCTGCTGCATGGGTTGCGGAATCTAACTTGTAAGGCTTGCTCTTCTGCATCCAAGATACGCACATGTGCATGCTTTCATTGCAACGATGCTCCTGATTCCCAAGAAAACGGAAACTCACTCGTGTCTCGTAACTTGCGTTGCACGGAATCTCCAACACCTGCCGCTTTGGCTTGCAAGACTTCCTTACGTACTCGTCGTGCTCGGTCAGTTGCAAGCCATGTACAGCCACGAGACATCGTCATGAGGGTGATGCAAATGGTCATGCTGATCATCATAGCTATCCTGCACAAACGTCAAGCAACAACAGATGCAGGATGATGCAGGATTGCAATCCATGCAGTGCAATCAAGCTGAGGTTTGTAAGGCGGTGTTTCCTCGTCATTCCCTTCGTTGCCGTACTCGTGCCCTGTGTTCGACCCATCCTGAAGGAAGCAGTCTGAAGAAGGCAACATTGGTGAATCCCGGTGTCCTCGTAGCTCCCTTCGTTGTCGTAGTCGTTGCTTGATTCCTCTCCCGGGCTGCGAGCAATTTGATGAATGGAGCATGGAATATCCGTCCTTGTGATTTCCATCACTGTCGTACTCGTCGTTCGATCCGTCTCCCTGGCTGCCGTCCTCCAGGACAAGGCAGCCCATGCGCTGGCTCTTCGATTGTTTGACCATACACATGCTATGCTTAGTGGCTTAACGCTCGGTGGAAAGAGAGACTGAATCAATTGAAGCACTACACTCATCTTCCAAATGGGATAAGTGGGAAACAGTCCGAGTCCTAACTGTTGCGCACACTGCTGTCATGCTGCTTGCCCTGGGTTCGGTCCTTGCCGTGATCGCGATCCTCCTCCCAGGCGTCCAAGCGTTCCGGGGTTTGGGCGTTGGAAGGATGCTTCCAAGTGTTTGCTGCAGCACTAGGTTGAAGTCGATCAACAACCGCAGCACTCCATGGCCCTGCCAAGCCACCTGCTTCTACCAAATTAAACACTTTTCGTAGCCCCTTGCCTCAGAGCGGCACAGCATGCCAGATTCGTGGTTGTATCCGGCACCATGGCAGATTCCAGACACGTTCATCTCGTGCAGATGCACCTGAGACGTTGGCGCAGTTGGTACTGTCTTGGTGTGCAACTTTTGTAGGGAGTGTCGAGGCACCGGAACAAGCTCACCAGCGTCCTCGCAGCAGCCGGTCACCATGAAGCCTTACTTGCGAAGAACAAGCCAACAGGTCAAGGAACCGCACGGCCACGGCTCGTTGCTACCAAGTGGCACGACTCAATGGCATAAGCGAACTTGGTCACCGAGACTTACTTGGTCACATGCCATGCCAGCGCAGAAAAAAAGAAAAAAAACAGTGGGACTCAGGACCTGGCGTAGCACATGTCCTTCATCTCGTCCGTAGTGAACCCCGACATGTTGCTGCCTCAGACACAACGAACCCAACGAACCCATGACTTGACATCTTTGGACACGGCAGTCTCGGATCTTGATGCCATGGTACTGTTGCTCATGTTGACCATGTGGCTCAGCTCTGTGATGTATCTGTCGCAGTCCTTGCTGGTCGCTTGCTGGAGCATTCAAGCACGGGATCGTTCGATCACTCTTTTGCGCATCGAGCTGTAGCAGTCCTTCAGCTTTTCGCGATCGCATTTTGCCTCGCAAGTCCAGAGCCAACGAACGATGCGAAGAATGTGGCGACAAAGTCACCGCATTCTGATACCAGATACAAACGGTAGCTTGAGAGCAGCTGTCGCCCAAGCAGTCGCCGACGGTGCTGGAGGCATTCGTGCAGGATACATTGGATGCAAGGAGACTTCCATTTCGCCGTTCTACAATAGATCTACACGACGGCGTCCTCGTGATCCGGCGGCTCCGGATGGCGGGGATCCTGCATGCAAAAGCTGTCGTCATGCAACTGCATGCCCCTCCATGGAGGCCCAACAGTACAAAGCTCGCCTCGCGGCAAACTGAGCTGTGGGGATAATCCACTGGCCCACACACCATCTCCATGTCGAAGTCGTGCATACTCTCCTTGATTGTCCGGTCTATAAAACACCACGCCATCCAAGCTGAACAAAGCCTGAACCCGTCTTTCGCTTTGATGTTCCGCTGGCCAACATGAACGTTAGGCCGATCAAGGCCGAGACGTCTCACCCAACGATAATACATGGACTGCCATGCAAGATGTGGATTGAGTCATGTCGCGGGAAACAGATCTCCAGCAGAGCTGCAGCAGCCGGCAGTGTACAAGCCTGGCATCACAGCTTCTCTGCCGGTCGGAACGTGGGTCTGTGAAGCCCTAAGAAAGGCATCTGACACGGAGTCGGACAGGTCCCTGTCTTGGAGACAAGGTGCAGGCTTCGGAGCTGTGGGCCAACTGAGTTGCATCAACAACTCGAATGACTGCGGACTGAAGCTGCAGCTCGCATGGGTCTGAACTGCTCCACCATGCTCCGTAAGTCGCGGGCAGCACAGAGGTGACGGCTGCGGTCGGAGTCCAAGCCGGTCAGGTTCGTGCCTCGGATCCGAGAAGCATGGAAAGCCGGTGCTTGAAAACGCGCGAAACCCGGCGAACAGCCGTGTTTCGCAGCTGCACCTTCGGTCTTATGAGTTGCGACCTAGCAGCCGTTCAGGAGCTCAACAGCATCTTGAATAAAGGGCATGCATCCCTCCAGCTTCTCCTCGTCGCACATGTCCGGCTCTGGCATGTCGGGCCCCTGCAAAAAGCGACTCTTCCCTAGAGCGAGCACGCTTCAATGTGGCGGGCTGAGATGCCATTGCAATCTGGCTATCAATGCACTGACGCGGATCTGCAGAGATTCCCCTCCAAAACTCCACCAAGCCTGGTGGCAAAGCTGGGCATACCTGTAGCCTCCCAGCTCAGGAACGAGCTTGCGTGGTTCTCGTCAACTTTGCTTGACTACGCATTGTGTCAAAGCTCGGCGAAACCGTACGCAAGCTAACAAGGCCACACAGAGACTCTCACAATGCAAGGTGCCTCCACCTTCGCACATGTGCCACAAGTTGACGTCATGCTCCGCCACCTAAGCTGACACAGCCGAGGTAACCAGATCATCAAACGTGTACAATGCCGTGCAATGCCAGTGTGCATCCAATCGGCTGGATTAGCGACTGCCTGCCCACAGCAGCTGGTGTTCACCATGCCTGAGTGCATTGGCCCTTCATGTTTCTTACGTCCACAGAGTCTACATTACATCCTATGCGACGAGTGACACGTCTCGACTCCAAGGCCCATCTTAGCTGCTCCAGGCAGGTTCGGCAAGCCATGCCCAATTCCCAAATTGCATTCGCTTGCTGGCAACTGAGGCCAGTTCCAGGCAAATGGCAGTCATGTCATCGCCGGAGAGATTCCGCAGAGAAGTGTGATTCAAGAAGTCATTGAGCTCATGCACTTGCATGGAGCACTTTCCCTCGTGACATCTGTGCTCCTCATGCTCAGGCACCTGCGCAACAGACGGCAGCAACACTACGTGCAGCTCCAGAACCGGAAGCGGATCGCTTGGGCTACGCAAGGAGTTCTACAGTTCTTGGAACCTGGGACCGCTCCGTAAAGGCCCCAAACTCAAAAATCAAAGACCCGGCCCTTCCGAGCCTCGCATGTTTAAGACGCACTGCTCCAAAACGACCACCGACGACGAATCACAGGGAAGCTGAGGATGAAGGGGACAACTGCTGCAACTGCTGCAAGTGTGCTACAGCATGGACGAGACAATCATGGTGGGATGGTCAACGAATGCGCTGGTCAAAAAACTAAGAAGTCAGTCTCGACCAACTTGACAACCTGTCGTGCGTCACTCCGGAGACATGGGCAGGATCCCGGTGCATTACCAGTCCAGCTTTTTGATGGGTAGTCTCGACACAGGTTCCATGGGCAAACAGACATCGTGAACGTTAAAATCAGGGCCATGTAGGGCCCTAGGGCCATGCCCACCAAAATCATCGCTACAACATCTACAACGATCATACACGTTGACATGAGAAGCATCCTTGCTCAGCCTCCTTGGCGATGCTATGCTACGCCACTTGCACAAAACAAATAGCTAGCAGAGCACAGAGCACCTCTTTGTCAGTCTCGTCCGTGTTGTTGCTGGCGCTGTCCTAATCTCAACATCTCTGAAACATGAGCACGGACCGCAGCGAGGGACCGAGGGAGTGCGAGGTGAATTTAAAGACGACTGCCGAACACGCAGCACGTCCTTGTCCGTCCCATCGGCATTTGAGCTGGAACCGTCCTGATCTGAACATCTCTAAAACATCAATGCAGATTGCACCGCGAGTGCGAGGTGAAGTGCGGACGGCTACAGAGCACAGAGCAACTCTTTGTCCGTCTCATCCGTGCTGGAACTGGTTTCGTCCTGATCTCAACATCTCTGCGACGCTGATCGCACCGAGAGAGTACGAGGTGAACGACGTAAAAACCTGTCGCCTCGTTGCCGCTGGTCGAAGTGCCGTCCGAAGAATCCTCCTGAAATGTCGCAGATTTGATGTTCTTTTCGCAAGTTCCAATAACAAATGTCTGGGCCAAGACACTCGCAACTTCCGCACCTTGAGCTTCCGTGCCTTGGATGGCAGGGGAGCTTGGCAGAAACTGGCACCTTAAAATTCGCGAACTCAATGCACTGGGAGGTCCGAATGGCTCCGAGCTAGCCTTCCTGTCCGCTGCATGCGGGTGGTCCCCAATGTCTGCGACGCCACTCGGCCTGTGACCCTTTCCCTTACCAGCAAGCCTATTGCTCTCGTCTGTGCATTTTGCTGAGGTCATGATCAAACCCTGAGCCCTCTGTAAACCCTCGCTGAGCGCTGCCGAGATGCGCCAGTGCGATGCTTCTCCGTGATGTACTTGGCCAGGCTGGCTGCCCGGTGCCTCGCCTGCTGCAGCACTTTCTCACACACTCGTTCCTCATACTATAAAAGCTTGCACTAAACCTCCATAAACGAGTTCTTTGCGCGTCGTACTGTACTTGGTTGTCTGGCGTAGGTTTGCCTGCTTGCGTGACTGATGGAACCAATTCCATCATGGATGTCCTGTCAGGGACACGAGACAGGACTCGACCCTAGACCCCAGACATGTCTTAAAGAAGATGCCTCAACTAATCTGTCCAGTCTTTACTCGGGTGCTATACACATAGCCTCACCTTCAGTGCCTTGCAGCCCGGTCATCATTCCGCTCAGCACAGCCCGGCGCCTGATGTGGCAGCGACAGCGCCTTTGCTTGCGCCAGGTGATGATATCCTGACATGCGTGGAACGAGTAGCAATCAGACCCAAAAGTCAAACAGGGCCGAACAACCCGCAAAGCACGACCAACATCACAGATCGATCAGATCTTCACTTTGGAGGATATTGGCCAATCAAGGGGCAGCCCGTGATTCCGCGAAACTCCTAGACAACGCCGATTGTCTCACCTAAACGATCACATTACGGCCCACACAGCATAACCTGCAGACCATGCCGTTACCGCAACTAGAGCAAGCACAAGAACCGCAGTCAAGAAACCACAACGTCAGCCCGAAGAACTGCAAGTGCAAGCCCAGTCGCGCATACCCATCTTGAAACCCAGACGACGTTTCTCAGGCTGCGGTGGCGGTGGTGGCATACCGCCACATTCTGCCTGGGATGTCGAGCAAACAAGTCCGGGGAGCAGGGCAAATGTCCCTTCAGCAGAGTGACACATCCTTAGGGGTTTCTTTGAAAGCTCTCGATGCACAGACCACAGACGTTGCACGCAGTAGGAGAAGAATCCAAAGCCGAGAATTGCAAGGCTGCCTTTGCCAAGTCTGGTGAACAGCAACTGTCCAGAAGACCGTATGCGAAGCTGCCTGACTCCCTGACGCCTTGCATCACCCTAACGGCTTCCAGGCTGCCGCATGCTGCATGATGCATTCTGCAAGGTCCCTGCGCAAGTCAAGCGCGGATGGAGCTGCTCCGCTACAACCTATGTTGTCGGACTGCTGTACTGGGGATGATGGCTCTCTAAAGAATAAATGCCAACAAGAAGCTCCTCCAATAAACAAGAAAAGGAAGACAATAATCCCAGTAGTCTTAATTGTTGTGCACCCCCTGCTGCTAGGAGAGGATTGGAAAACCAATGACCCAAAATATGTCTGTACTTACAGTTCCGATTGAAGCAGGCGGCCTGAACTGTCCGACCGAGACTTTAAACACGTTCTCTGGGGTATGCGTAAGCCACATCCGCACGAAGCGAGATGTGATTGGATATGTACACATGAGCTTCTGGGTGCCCAAAGCCTGACGGCTTCTTTAGCCGTCAGCAGTCAGCAGCCAGGAATAATAATTCATCGGGCTCATGTTGCCCACATTAGCAAGAGTGGTAAACGAGGAGAACTGATCAAGTTGCAGAGCTTCGCCCTGTCTCTGTCTCTGTGCAAGCAAAATTTTCAGGCTCCCCACAAAACCGATACGAGACGAGGGCACCTTCGGTGCCCCGACTCGATCTTTATTCTGATTCTACGTCCACGGTCGGGCCAGTTAAAAATCTCAGGCGAGGAATCGGAAGACCGAGGCAAGCATCAACACCGAGAGGCTAAGGGCCAAGCGGGCGATTGACGAAGCTGACACCATCATGGAGTTCGAGGGCTGGTAATCAGTATCAACTGTGCAGTCCGGAATTTCGAAGGTGTTCTGCTGATTTTCGTCTTCGGGGCTTTTCCAGGAGGGATCTCCCCTCGGCTGATCCTTCGTAGGCACTTGGACAGAGCCAAACCTCCAAAAGCATCGCGCCACGTTCCACTGCGTCACCAGGAAAGCGGAGTAGTCGGGCGCATAGTTTCGGAGAGACGGCACAGACTCTCCGAAGGCATTCACCAGATCTTCCTGTGTGCGAGAGTCCCGCAAGTGGGCCCACGTGCCCGCTCGCATGCCTCCAATGGGGTGGAAGTGGCCAGAAAACACTGCGATGGTCCGGGAGCCTGCAACGACCTCCGAGAAGTAGCTGTATCGGTCCACCTGGCCGTCTATAAGGACTCCGCCACAAGAAACAGAGGCTTCCTAGTCTTGGCCTCTAAAGTCCCTGCTCAACCTGCCCTTCAGCCTGGTCGTCCGTATCCCATGGTGCAAAGTGGCCGTTCACGTCGTGGATCAGAAGTACCAGATAGTCTTTGGTCCTTTCCGCCTCGGCGACCTGCAGGTGTCCTACAGCTCTCGGATGCCTTGGCCTTTCTCAATCATAAGCAATCAGAATCCAAGGTGGGCACGGCCCGCCCCTCCAACGGTTCAAACCGGATGCTTGTTTTAGGCAGGCGTGGATAAATAAGACAGTGCACAACACAGTGCCATGACTTGCACAGCTCCATCTTGCATCCGCTACCAACCAGAGTGCAAAGATGCAGACTGCACTGATTTGTCATTAATTAAATCAAGAACGCTTGCAACAGCAATCACTTTGGCTTTTGCCAATGTGATCACCATCATCATCATCACCCCAGTACCTGTACTATCACTGCATTGCTCGGCCTCGCTCTTGAGGAAGTCCATGGTGGAGGCCACGCCAGTTAGCTCTCTGCGCCGGTAGGTCGGATAGTTGTGCAGGTGGACGAAGCGGATACGGCCGTAGCGGACTGTGTAACCAGCAGAGTCCTCTACCGCTCAGGGCTTAGGGTTAAGCCAAGGTCAGGGATCGGTAAGGATGTTCATGGCATTTCTGTGACATTCTGAGCCTCGGGAAACGTCTGAAGACCACTGCTTGCAGCGCTCTTGTCTGCTATTATCCTTTGCTACATGTTTTGCCCTTGCCTTGTCGTAGTGATCCACATGGCCACCGAAGTTGTTCACGACCGTCTGCCCTCCGCACTTTGCGACTGCTGCCCGCACGTAGGCGACCCTTGACAAGCAACAAGTAGCTAGCATCGACTGCAAACAACACGCGCATTCGCATCACTAGCTGAGGGGGCTTCGGTGTCGGCGTGTGACAATTGGCCTAGGAAACCCTGGGCGACGCACGCTCTTGCCGAGTGGCATGCGCTGCGCACAGGAGTTCTTCCCATAGCCAGTCCAGGTAAGCTCCTCTTCAACCCACCAGCAACCCTCCAGGTTGTTGGCATAGTCCTCAGTGACACGATGCTTGAGGCCACGGCGGTCCCGAAAGCTGGAAACCATCTCGCTCCGAATCGCATGGAAAACCATGCCCTCCCACTGCTTTCCTATCAGACCTAGACAAGGCACGTGGTTTCCGAGACCTGGCCACACGGGAAGCTTGATGTTCTTGTCCCGGTCCTACAAGCCAAGCGCTACATCCCACGTGGAGCCAACAATCCGCCCGGCGGCCCGGCACTCCCTGGCAGCCCTGGCGTCCTCCTCATCGCGGGTCTCCCAGATCTGGCGGTACAGGCGGAACTGCCAATTGTGTGCATAGGCCGTGAGGTCTCCGGTGATGAAGACACCTTGGGAAGTTCTTCGGAGGAGCGCCGGGCATTCGGCCTTCAGAGGGCTTGGAGCCTACGCCAGGCCTAGTGGTTCGGCGACCTCCTGCGAGGTGCCGTTGCCGTCGGTGACCCACGTCAGCTTGCCGACATCATGTATTCCTGCGGGGTGCTCCCATGCACCCCAGGAGTTGCATGAGCAGATTTCTGAGGACTGACACAGATTTCGTGCTCGCGATCTTGTGGGCTACAACTCCTCCTGCAGGAGCTGCAGCACCGTAACCACACAACCGGGGTCCAGGGCTACAGCAGCCCAGAAGCTTCATTCACCGACAAAGGTACCCCTTTGTTAATGCCACTCGCGATTTGCAAAGACCTGCCTTGCACCAGGCGCCAATTCTCTTGCACGGCACAGTCGACATCGCTTTTGAAGTCTCCGGAGCACCAGGGTAGCTGCGTGTCCTACACCAAAGGGCTGTGGACTTCCCTACAGTAGTTCGGCGGAATGTGCTGACATCACGACACGACCAGCACCTTCCTCATACTACAAGACTTACAACACGTGCTCCCCGGTCCGAGACCATAATGACGGTGAAATCCCGGTTGCCGTTGTCAGGGTTGGCTCCAGGTCCGAACGAGTCTCCCAGCCGGCCTCATGCGTCACAGACAAAAAAGATGGCAGGTCACGAACGAGGGCATGGATGACGGTCGAGCGACATGTGGAGGGCCGCGCGCCCATCCCTCGGTTGTAGTGTTCTTTCGCCTGCAACAAAGCCAAAGCATCCGCCAAAGAGTTCGGAGTGCAATAGCTGCTGCAACAACCTGCCACGAGGATCACAGCTTCCGACGAGCCTTGGTGGCAAGACTGAAGCCCTCTTTCTTGCACATCCCTCCTGCGATCTCCTTCCAGCCACTTGGGCAGTCCTGCCAAGCTCCATCAAGGGATTTCTGCAAGAGCCGGTGACAAGTCACGGAAGCAGGCCCGCCTTTTTCCAGCACATGTTCATCGTGGCAACTGGATAGTCCATCTTGCAGTAGTTGTAACAGAATCCGGCCTGGAAATCCTTCCTCAAAGGACCAGATGGATGAGGAATGGTTGAGGAATGCTGAGAACGAACGGACAGATCCGAATTTAGGTGGGTGCCAAGTGTCCCGTCCACACACATCATCACGTCACCCGCTTGTTGTGGGTCATAAGTCCCTGAAACCGGCGAAGCATCCCTGGCCCAGAATAGCACGGCAAGCTGTCAGCTGCAGGCTGCAGGGCTCGATGTTGGAAGCTTTCATGCCGCAGCATGTCCCTCCAACCTGACATCGCCATAGTCGCCTCCGTCAGGCCCGCCCGAGACGATCACCTCTCCTTGTGTGCTCGACTTGCTCTGGAACAAACATGGCATCTCGAAGGGATGAAATACAAGTGGCAATAATTCAATGATGCCTGTCTTCTCGCGATTCAGTTGTCTTAACACTGCAGTTGGGTGTGCAGGCGAGTTGACCTACAAGCCCTCAGCGGCGATTGTGATTCAAATCAAGTTGGCCAGAGTCTCCATTTGGGCCCCTTTCTACCGGCTCAGGTACTCCTGCTGCAGGGTGATCAACGGCCTGCCAACGTTGGACTTTTTAAGCACCATTCATCATGCTGACAGTTTCAAATAAGCCAGAAAGCTATGAGGATCCTATGTCGTGCACTAGCAACCTGCTCACGAAACCCACCTACCACCCCAGCACCACCTAGCCAAGGGAGGCAGGGAAAAAAAGAGCTCTGACGCATCACTCTTTTTAGCGTTGGCGGCAGATCCCAGTTGCCCGGAGATGCCTATCTTTCCGCTATAGCAAAACTCCAGGGAAGGTTGGGAGGGTACTCTGAAATTTTATACCCCCCAAAGGGCGTTCTAGCCGTAATGGCCACGGATAGAACGTGATAGCTTCAGCAAAACACCATCGATGTGTAGCTACGACACCTTCGATGTCGTGGTAAAGGTTCGCAGGCAGCTAGCACACACAGATGTCCCTCGTTCCTCGTTACAGAAGTGTGCACTAGCAACCTGCTCACGAAACCCACCACCTACCACCCCAGCACCACCTAGCTAAGGGAGGCAGGGAAAACCAGAGCTCTGACACATCACTCTTTTTAGCGTTGGCGGCAGTTCCCAGTTGTCCGGAGATGCCTAGCTTTCCGCTAGCAAAACTCCCAGCAAAGCTGCTCGGGCTACCAAGGATCTAGCTTATTGGGCTTCTTTCTGAAACGCATCGGTTTCACCGAGCTAACTGCCTTCCTCTTCTTCACTTCGCTGAAGTAACTCCCAGCGTGTTCTAGCAGCTTGGCCAAGACTCGCCAACGGAGCTCCTTGCCAACCTGGGAGTCTGAAGTCCGGAGAAAAGTGATCGACCTTTTCGTTCGTCAGATCGTCCGCTCGCTGGTTCAAGTCCCGACGGACCCACTGTAGCTGTAGCTCGCAGTTGCGCGCCTCCAGCTCTTCTGCTAGCTCCATGAGGACTGGCCCTGAAGGAAATTTGGTAGTCATGAACTTCTTTAGCAAGGCCTCGTTCGACTGATTGGCAGTATAGCCTCTGAGAACAACCCGAGAGAGGCTCTTCGGGTTGCCCTCAGGGACCCAGAGTCTCACTGCTACCAGAGTAGCCAGTAGCTCAAGGGCCGCGATGACTTTGTTCGGGGGCCCAAGGAGCCCAGTCTGCTTCGACTTCTAGCGAGAACCAAGGCCCCTGGCAACCCGGGACAAGCTCAAAAAAGCCGCCTATCCAAGCCTGGCCTTCCTCCGCCTGGACCGGCCTCTGTAGCCTGTCTCCTTTCTCCAAGCGGTCCGCAATCCGGCTTCCTAGCACCCGCAATATGGTAGGTACCTTTAGCGGCCCCTGGCAACCTTGGACGGCTGAGGACCAGGCGTATAGGGGGCCTAGGAAGGGCTTTTCCCAGTCTAGGGACATAGCTGCAAAGCCAAGCCTCCCAAGACCTTGGGCCATCTCCTTCGCAGTGATGTAGCCCGTCTCCACAGTCTGACGCAACCAAGAGACTCGCCACAAAGCTCGCTTAGCGGAGAGGCCCAGGCGGAAGCTGGAGTACTCAGTCTCCATGCCCAGCCACTCCACTCGGAAGCCACCTCTGGACTTAGCCCATTTGAAGGGGTAGCCCAGACTGGCGAAGTAGAGGTAGCTGAGCGGGATGCCCTGCCGACCCTTAGCTCCACAACCCAAAGACTCCAAGTCGTCTGCATAGAAGAGCATGTCTATCGGATACTCCGGTCCTAGCAGGTGGTGGGTCAGTCTGAGTCCACGGACCGCTATCCTAGACCACCAATAGCTCGCGCAGGAAATGCCAAAGGTCCCCACCAAGTTGACGTAGACTGTTTGTGCAGCGGGGTCCCCGGGAACTTCCTCGTCGAGGTTGACCTGGCAGCCTAGGAAGCCGTGCTCCTTGCTCTGGTGCCTGTAGCGTCGGTGGGCCTTAGCAATATCACCGACCACCGAAAAAGCCACCTTCTTGGATGCTATCATCTCCCGAAGTAGCTGTTTCTTTTCGCGGGCACCCGGAGCACGTAGCTTGTCCCGGCTCCGGGGGCCACCGGCCCGGAGAACAAAGGCCACCCCCGTCGTGGAAGTCCTTGTAGCTGTGCAGCTGCCAGCAGCGTTGGCCCGTGGCCTCCTGAGAGCCTCGGTCCCTCCAGCTCGCAGACCGGGCAGCTGCTGTGCTGGAGCGGCGCCGGCAGCGTTTGGGGCTCAGACTGCAAACTAGCCCCTCCCTCCTCTGTCGTAGCAGAGGTCGCTGTTTGTAGCAGGAGGGCTGCCAGCCAGCTGCACATGTGGCGGCCAGGCTTCGTAACCTGCTAGCAGGCCTAGCAGGGGCTGGAAGCAGTCCGTGGTAGAAGCCGCCGTTGTCAAAGCTAGGCAGGCCTTCGTAGCAAAAGGAAGGCAGCTGCAGGGGCGTCTTTAGCAGCAGTCGAGTAGGCTTGCTGTAGCTGACGCCAAAGGACCGCTGGTCAAAAACCACTGTTCGTGAGACCTTGGTCCAGTAGCGGGGCCAGCTGGTCGCTTGCCTTGGTACGGTCCTGAAGCTAGCGCACCTAAGTCCTCGGGCTGTTCTAGCACGAAGGCCGAGGCAGCGCCCTGGGCTACTAGCTCCGCCACCTGAAAGGAAAAGCAAGCGAAAATGTTACCAAGTATAGCAGTATAGCTCTGTCCCTCTGTGCTGCAGTGAGCTTCTCGCAGCCGCGTGGCCAGTCGTAGCTACGAACTGGCGAAAGGCCTCGCAAGTTGGCCCCAGCAGCTCTGGAGAAAGTAGCGCAGGGCGGCGAGGCCAAAATGACTTGAAACTCCTTGGATGCGTGCACCTTCTCTAGCGAAAGGTCGTAGCGGCGGTGGTGCAAGACATCCACACACCCCACCTCCACCTTTAGACCCATAGCAGATGCTGTGTGGTGGAAATTTGTAGCCACGTCCCAAGGCCTTGCCACCCCCGAAAAGAGGTAGAGGACCTTGTAGCGCCCTGGTGGGCTTCAGTTAGCGGCAAGCTTGCCGCCGCCGCCTTTGCCGCCCGTTCCCGAGCTGGGTGTAGCAACGGGTCTACCCCCAACCTTGCACTGGTAAGGTCGGTGCTTAGCGAAGCAGAGCTGGCACACGTGCTTGAAGCGGCAATTCTTCTTGTTGGGGGCAGCCCTGCTTGCCGTTGTAGCGAAAACAAATGGCTTCACCCTGGGGGGTGCTAGCTGCACCTTGCTGCCCCCTGTTGCCTTCGCCATTCTTGCCTTTAGCTCCCTTGGCCTGGGCCACGGGCTATGGGGGGGGGGGGGGGGNGGGGGGGGCCGGGCGTTTAGCATGTAGAGCCAGCGGGGTGGTGAAGTTCCGCTCTTTCAGCGCTGGGTCTTTGTAGCTTTTCTGTCGGGCCTCACCAAAGGGGTAGCCCTTGCTGAGCCATGAGCTTGTATGCATTCTTGCAAATAGCATGCTCATAGCTAAGCATCAGGTGCCAGGGCGGCACCAGTGCACCGGACTCTTCACTGGATCGCAAGCCATAGCAGTAATCGCCTAGGTACTCTTTGTACTTCTCGAAAATAGCATGTGTAGCGTCTGCCAGCTCAGGGCGCGACGGGTGCCTCAGCCGAATCATGATCAAAGCGTTGGCTAGCGGCTAGCACAGATAGCCTAGCCGAAGGCGCAGTTGTTCTGGCCCCGAGGGCATAGCTGTGCGAGAGCCGCCCTTCTTTAGGGACAGGGTTCCTTAGCGTCCCAGGCTGGTAGCAAAACCTCCGGGTCAACCTCATCGCGGCTGATGACCTCGGCTAGCGGTTGTGCACGGAACTCTCCTGTTTCTAGCTCGTGCAGCTTCTTCTCGATGTATTCCTTTGCATCTTCAAGCTCGCCGAACTGCGTCGCGAAAGCCTGTCGCATGGCCACAGAGTCGGTCTGGGGGATGGGTTTAGTCCAATCCCGAACCTCGCTCGTAGCTTCAGCCTCGGCCTGAGTTATGACGGCAGCCGGGGCCTCAGACCATGCCACCATGAAGCTTGCAATCTGGCCTCGCGACGCTAGCGAGGCGTCTGCTACCATGCCATGCAAAGGAGTCCTTTAGCACCTTGCGGAGATCGTCTTCATCAGCAACAAAAGCAGCAAACTTAGCCATTGTATCAATGCCATTGTCGAAAGGGACTGCTTGGTTAGCGTCCGTGACTTTGTTCTAGGTTAGCATGTGCCGAAGGTCAGAGGCCCCTTTAGCCATGGCTAGCTCGGAGGGCTTACACGCGAGGGGGAGCGGGACAGCTGAAGAAATGCTGTGGGCCCGGCCTCCCACTCCAACACCCCCCCCCCTCGCCCAGGAGGGTGGAAGTGAGCGCCCTGTTTAGCCCCCTTTGCCCCTGTCTAAACAACCTCCCAACTCTAGCCTCACTTCTGTCTGGCTGCCGGAAACAGAGCACAAAGAGGTTTCAGCACGTCCGAAAGTCCTGGCTTCTAGCGCATGCACTAGGTGCACCAGTGCATGTCATGATCATCTAGCGGCCACCACATTCTGCGGTTGCAGAAATTAGCGTGGCAGTTCGGGCAGCGAACGATGCAACGAAAAATCATATTATTAGCGTCCCAATGCCCCAAGCCATAGACTTCTTCATCGTCATTGGCGATGTGTAGCGGGTAAGGGACAGCGCGCTGCATCCAGGTCGCTATATCTAGCGTCCGCGCTGTTGGCGGCATGGCACAAATTAGCGTGAGGTCATGGCCCGTCAGATCTTCCAGCCAGCGCGGGTTCACGGCACCATCCGGCGCTAGCTTGCCCTTGATCTTGCCCTTGCCCTTGCCTTTAGCAGAAGCCGGCGGGCCTAGCTGGCGAGGCACTGCAGCCCATGATAGGCTCCAGGAAGTTGCCATCCTCGCCCTGGGGCCTGCTGTTAGCGTGGGCCGCCACCGGCGGTGGCATTGTGATCTCGGTTGTCCACCAGCAACTCTAGCGGGCCACCCAAGTGCGGTTGGGGCCGGTAGCGCTGTGACCCTTGTGGCCGAAGTAGCGGCCGCCTGCCTTTCTCCAGGCGCTTGGCCTTTAGCGTGGCCAATTCGATGACCTCCTCACGAGGTAGCGGCTCCTGCTGGACGACACCGTGGATCTTCTCCACTAGCAGGGCCCGCTCCACTTCATTGAGCCCCTGCTCCTGTTCTATAGCGTGAGCTCGTCCATGGAGGTGAGGCTAGCGAGGCTGGTAGCCGCCCGAAGTCCTAGCGGGGCCAAGGCTTTGCGAGCTACCTGGACCAGGTCCTGTAGCTCCGGAGCGCGCCTTCTAGCGTGTCCTGGTCGGACTGCACCCAGCTGTAGCGCAGTCGATTGCCGAGCGTTCTGTAGCGGGCACCTGCTGTGCCTCTGCGAGCCAGCAGCCATGGCGAAGGCCGCTGGCAGAAAGCTGTTGCTAGAATTTCCTAGCGTGGGTTTTCTCGAGAAAGAAGCTCTAGCACCCAAACACGGTTAGCAGACGAAGCGCACTCACTGCCTCACCTAGCCCGCCCTGCAACCTTCGAAATGGGGTTAGGGAGAAGGGGCAAAGCCGAGGCAAGCCTAGCGCACAGACAGCAAGCTGCGATAGTGAGTGTAGCAACATGACTGGCAAAAGTGTGTAGCAACATGAATGGAAGAACGTGGTTCCCTCGACTCTCTTCCCCCCGGATTCCCCCCCCCCCGCCCCGAGAGAGACTCCCCGAGAGAAGCGGGCGGAGAAGAGAAGAAGTAGCCGAAGTGAAACCGATTTTAGCGACTTCAGCGATTCTTAGGGTATTGTCAGAGCTGTGGCACAGGCCACGCCCCCGGCTAGCCGATTCAGGCCAGCATAGCTTGCATACACGCGTATATTCAGAACTAGCAGGCAGAGCCGTATAGTCTTTGGAGTTACGGAAATAGCGGCGCCGACCCATCCAACAGCCTCGGGCCGTGGCTTTGTGGAGTCGGAAAACAGCCCGTGGTAGCTCCAGGACTACGTAAGCCGGTTCTCTCGATAGCACTTTGGTGTGCCGTGGCGCTGTCCAGCGCTCGGACACCGAGCCGCTATCGCTCGAGGAGGAAGAGCTGCCCGACGAGCTAGCGTCAGGTTCCCCCGATAGCTCAACATCACTACTCCAGGCGGCCTCTAGGACCCGAGCCTGCCATTCGGCCTGCGTTTCGGTGAGCCCCTCTTGCTCAGGAACCACTCCTTTAGCGTAGCCTGGCCATGCACCCTGCCTGAAAAAGTTCTGGCGTAGGTGTCCGAGCTCTCTGGCTTCCAGCGAGAAGGTAGTCCCGCTTGTAGGGTGCTAGCTCCTGTAGCAGACGGAATCCAACCGTTAGCCAGAGGTCTTCGTCTTCCTCAAGTGGTGGTCATTCTCCCATCCACAGCCGGAGCTCGTGGGGAAGGATGGCCTGCAGATCGGACCACCTTCGCGTGGCCCAAGTCTTCACCAGCTTGGCCCAGGCCCGGCCGCCGCGACACGGCCGTGGGTAGCCCGCTCCTCGGGCGGGACCTCGGCCATCTTTTCCACCCAAGCAATTGACTTTAGCACCGCTTCCGGCACAGACCGGCCGCAAGGTTCGTCGCGTCTTGCTAGCAAGTAGTCCACCAAATCGGCCGGACGCCCGCCTCCCATAGCCGTAGTCGCCACCTCTTGTAGATCGTGAGGTGGCGCTTCAATGTGGTAGCCCGCTCCCCTCCAGTTGAACCAGGACGGGTGCCCGGCACTCCTTCAGCTCCTCGTGGAGGTGCCGCGTCCAGACCTCTAGCAGGCGGTCGTTTCTAGCTTGCAGCTCGCTAGCACGGGCTCAGCGGTCCTCGCCCTCTTCAGCGGTGCATCCTTCATCCAGATCAGCGGTTCCTTAAGGTAGCCAGAAAGGCGGAGCTCCAGGGGCGCCCTCTCTCTAGCATCCCTGATCCACTGCCTTAGCCTCTCTTCAATGAACTTCTCGTTCGGTAGGTCTAGCTCCCCAGCCAACTGCCCGGCCATAGCCGGGATCTCTCCGTCCCGAATTGTAACCAGTTCCTGGGCGCGGTCGCCCTGTCTTTGGAGGTAGTTCCAGCAGCCGTCTAATAGCGCCTGTCTCCGGAGAGTCTCCGGATCCATCAGAGCACCGTCTCCCGGAGGAGGTGTTCCGATAACCTCTGGCTCTGCATCTAGCAGCGCTTCCACCTCGCTCAGCGCAGGGCTATCGAGCACCTCCTCGGCTTCCATAGCGAGCGGGGCCTAGGCCCCGTTTCCCTTTCAACAGTACTCTGAAATTTTCTACCCCCCAAAGGGCGTTCTAGCCGTAATGGCCACGGATAGAACGTGATAGTTTCAGCAAAACACCTTCGATGTTTAGCTACGACACCTTCGATGTTGTGGTAAAGGTTCGCAGGCAGCTAGCACACACAGATGTCCCTCGTTCCTCGTTACAGAAGCGAAAACCACACAATGACACTAACAAGAAGTGCCTTCTTCCCTGGCCCTACGCCCCACCAGGCAAAGTCTGCCCACCTGCTGGTAGTCGGCTCCAAACATTCTCTGAGCTTCAACGTCCCGCTGGGCCTGCAGGCGAGGGGAGGCGTCCCGGGCTTAATGTTCAGATTCAGAGCTGGTACAACTCTCGAAGGGCAGTTTAAGGGTCTTCTGAATTTCTGGATCTTGCGCTCAAGGCTGAGGTTTTGGAGATAGTCACGGGATTATCCAGCATCAGCATCTTGGGCAAAACGGATGAGGTATCCTTCAGCGTACATTGCAACCAGTTTCCCCTTTGGTTGGGGGGGGGGGGGCCCTAGGTCAACCAAACCCGAAAAAATTCGCCCATATTCCCACCCCGCCACGAAGGCCTAGGTCAGGTGATCGGCGCTCCCTGTGGTTTGCGCCGTCGACGGCGCCGNCAGTTTCCCCTTTGGTTGGGGGGGGGGGGGTCCATGGACATCCAAACCCGAAAACATTCGCACATATTCGCACCCCGCACTGAAGGCCTCGGTGACGTGATCGGTGCTCCCTTGCGCTTGCGCCGTCACCGCGGCCAGCGCAGCCTCCTGGGGCTGTTCAGAGCTGGTGCGGGGGTGCCCGGTATGATTCGAACAACCGGTCTAGAATGCGTAGAGCTTCACAGATCAGCTAGGCCCCTATGCAATCACCAGCCGAGGGACAAGACGAGCATGGAGCGACAACAGACGCAAAAGCGACATACCTGTTTACGACACCTGCGAGGTTCAGCAGACTGTGCGAGCTTGTTTCGGGATCAACCCGTGTGCCCCGGGCAGCTCGGTCCCGCATGGATTCTGCTGACATGAAGTTGCGCATGGCCACTTGCCGCGCAACGTCGTGAACTAGCCTCATGGTTGCACAATGCACCCCACCAAATGACAGCCGCTGGTGAAACTCCTTTTGTCTAACTGAATGCTACTGCTGAGTGCGTAAGCACCTAGGCCGATCATGTGGCGTCACTAAACTGAAGACTACTCCCGCGGCTTAGCAACATAGGTTATCGTTTTTGGTATTTCACGTTATCGCGGGCCAGTCAGCCTAAACTGCATGCTTTGTGACATTGTGTTTAACAACACATTGTTCTTGAAAGGTCTCGGACTGGGACAGAGGCTACTACTCNCATATTTGCAGGCTGGAGCGCATTCCCGGAGGTCTGAGAAAGGCTTTCGTAAGGCTGTAAGCCACTTTCCAACAGACCTTCTCCACCAAACCGCTTCTCTGTCGGAGGTATTTTGGAAACTGGACTGCCAAGCCTACTTTTTGCTGCAAAGTCGTTATCGTTACGTTATCGTTTTCGACACTATGTGGACAGCCTACCAAAACCTGAAAATCGAGGCTTGCAGCAGACTGGGGGAGACAAACACTAGCCCTCCCATGAAAGCAAACGCCTGGAGAGCATTCTTTGGACTTCCCAAGCTGAGGATGATGATGAAAATGCTGAGAACATGGAGTTGAGTAAGGCTTGTTCATTCGTTCATTTTTTCTGCACTGCAAAGCAGCACAAAACAGCGTTATCGTTTTTGGTATTTCGCGTTATCGCGGCCCATGTAAACCCGATGAGCTGGGGAGTCGTATGTGGTTATCGCGGCCCACACAAACGTGCTCTTTCCATGCAACGATCTGTTGCTAATCCCCCCACAGACAGTTTAGCTCTTCAGAGAGAAACGCCTGTCGCTCCAGCCATTGCAGTTACTGCAATGGCTGGAACTCTGCATTAAGAAACTGGCACTCCCAAGCCGGGTCACAGGGTCTTATACTCCTCAATGCTCATGACACCATCCTGACTTCGAGCTGTCTTCCGTTGCCGGCGCAGACCGTTTCATCACAAGAACCGGATTCCAAGAACTGGTCACCTCGGGGCGTAGCACCGCAATATATATCCACTGCATACAAGTGTCGCCATTGCGATCAGCAGATTCGATCAGTGGGTCTAAATCCAAATGTGCGGCCTCGTCAAGGCACCCTAGGCCCTCATGAATCGCACAGGAGTTGGAGTGCAACATGGCCTCCGCTGAGTCCAGGCGATCGTCAAAGGGATCCGCATCCTCTTAGCAAGATCTCTGCGACTGAGCAAATTTTGCCGCCGGATGGCTCCGATGAACGAGCTCGACATTCAGCAGAGGCTCAGCTTTGAGGAAAACACCTGTGGAAAGCTCGAGCAGGTCCAGCGGGACTGCAGAGACGTGTGCAGGTGCCTGCAAAGGCTTGCAAGCCGTTGTGGAAAACTTAGGTTAGGTTCGGAACATGACTTTGCCATGCTCTGCCGGTGTCTCGGATGCCCGGTCCTGACCGGTGCCGAAGTTGAGGCAACCGTCCCGAACGGTGTGGACGGCTGTGAGCTCGTTGCCCGCAACCCCATAGTTGTACGTGCCTTGGATGGACTGAACATGCTCGGCTCAATGAGGCAAGGACGATTACTGCGAGATTGATGGCCTGTCTCGTGCCATGCGGCCAAGGCAAAGGTTGAGGACCACCTTGCGATTGATTCTTGCATCTCACATCGCAAGCATGGCAGACTTCGCACCAGGGCTGATCAAGACAAGATGGATGGTCGCTCAGGCTCTGATGCAAGTGCAACAGTGAGCCGGATCTTCGCGAAACATGTTGGAACCCTACACAGCGACAACACTCAGGCAAAGAAATGGAAGCAACGTAAATGTCCATGCCCATAGATTCCCTTTGCCTGCCATGCCTCCCAAGACTTGGCAAACCTTCACAAAATGCCACAGCCCAGCTGAGCCTTCGCCGCCCCGGAGTCAACTCGCAGAGACCGCACGTTGGATGCAACACTCCAGACTTCGTTCCTCAGAGCGGCGAGCAGATTCGGCAAGCTTGCCTCTCCCTTTTCTCACTTCGCTTTTGGCCAAGGGGCCCGTTGACAGTAGCCATCGCGGAGCCACCAGAGAATTCCTGGCACCAGGTCAACCCCAACCCTACGAGGTTCTTGTCCAAGAGCCTGCTTTGCTCGGAAACCTGGCCCGACCCAACTAAGTCCCCGATCTCAGGGTGCTCCTTGTTGCAGACGTCAAAACACTCCGAACATCTTTGCTCGCTGCTGCTGTTCTGCACCACGAGGCTCTGACCTGGTCTTAAGCTTGACAGCTTTGGAGCTCGGACGTTCTCGTCCTACATGTCAGGCGCATTTGCCTAGGCCAGTGGCCGGAGCAGTCGGCCCCTGCAAAGAGCGTCACCTCAAAATGCTGGAGCAGCGCATTTCCACGAAGAAGGTCGTTGCCATTCCTCGGATCGTCTTGCAGCTACCAGCTACCCAGTGGGATTGAAGTAAAAGACCGGTCGGTCCGTGACCTGCAGGTGCCTCTGCAGCAGTGGCTCTCCTCAAAGGAATGGAGCTCTTCCCCAGACAGTTGACCATCGCCGTTCACGTCCGATGAGTCGAACAGGGAAGCCAACCTGCTGCGAGGACCAATGCCCAGGCTTTCCAATGTCTCCTCAGGTTGCGAAAGGAATCAGGCGAAAGTCATTCCTTCCTACTTTGTAAAATTCCTAACTGCTTCGGTCACGATACATCAGCAACAAAATTCCCACTACCCTCAGCCCCAAGATATCCTCGGCGAGAGCAAGCCTGCCGAGCGCAATGAGAGCAGCATGCTTTAAGCATGCCTTCGCCATTGCTGGCAAGCGCGAAGCATGTGTAGCTGGGCCGAAAACTGCAGCCGGCCGCCGAACAAATGACTTAGTGCTTCTCAGCTTCTCAGTCCATCCACACCTATTAATGCCAAATGGGCAGAACCAAACCCGCCATTTAGAGCCGGCATCGCCCATAGGTCCGCTGCTGTGCCTTCTGTCGCAGAACATCTTGGAAAGCTCCGCAAACTTGGCCAGGAGATGAAAACAATGGGTGCATGCCGGTGTCCAAAATATCTAAGGGAAATTCGAAAACTCAAGCTGCCCTGTTCCAAAGAAGATCTGTCACCAACTCTGCTTGGGGTTGTGGTTACAGGTCTTCGTTGCTGCGGAGAGGCATAGTGGGCAACGTTGTCTGCCAGCCTTGGCTTCTGCAGCAATCATCGTCTGGATCACCTTCTTACATGCACATGCACGCAGGCCCGAGAGCAAGACGAAGGCACGAGAAGTGCAACACCACAGTGTGCTTCCGACCGATCTCAGCACGATGCTTTCTTTTGCAATCCCAAGGTGCGCCACCGGCGTGGAGTAGTCTGCCGCGACAAGTCGGTCCTGTGCTAAAAAGGCAAATTCGTGCAATTGCCGGGGACCTGCTTGGAGCTTTGGGACTAGAGAACCTATGCCCTTCCCCCAACAATTTGACCTGTTGAAAATCAGTCCAAGAAGCATGAAGCCCGTCCACTTGATGGCTCAAGTCCCGCAGTCCAGGGCACGTCATGAGGCACCTTGCCTGGGCATGCAAGGTGAGTGACGACCAGTACAGTAACTGTTGAGGACCCTGAAAGAGCCAGCGCTGCCCAGCGACTGAAATCATGGCATTGCTGAAATTCATGTGGCTCTCATTACTCCAGCTGCCATCATGACCAGTACCATCATGGCTGTCCATCCGTCGTGGTGGCAGCATCTGGCGCCATGGAGCTCCTGTCACGCCTGCACAGGGTGGCCAAAAGCCGCCAAGGTGGCGAGCCCTCACCAAGCAAGCCCCAGCCTGCAACAATGATGACTCCCAAGAGCCACAACCGTCTCATTACCGAAACGGGGAAAAAGATGTGTCCCACAGGGTTTAAAGTGAAGAAGCAAAAGCTGCGATGGCGATGATCAGCTTCCCTGGACAGGTAGGCCCGTGGACCCCCAAGGCAACAGCTCGCAACAGTCTCTGTCTCTGCACCTCTCTTTTCCCTTGGCACACACTACGAGTAGAGCCCCGGCTGTCTTTGCATCACTTGCCGCTGGACCTGGACAAGTGATCAAGCAGCTCAAGCAATCCTGCACGCCTCAAGGCCAGTCCAAGAGCCAGACATCATCGTAGTGGCGCTTTTCGCTGGGCATGTCATCGAAACGACATGTTGGGCACGAATTGCTTTTCTTCACCTTGGCGGGCAGGGAGCAAGCAGTCTGCAACAAAGCACCTGATCCGAAAACGGCTCGGACGGCAGTCGACCGGATTAGCGGCTTTTCGCAGATCCGAGACATTGGTCTTTGGGATTCGTTGAGCTTGCTCTGGATTCATGCTGCGCTCCTGTGTTTAATGCAAGAGAGTTTCCTCGGATCGGATCTTGGGTAAAGTCTTAGCCCACGGTCTACCACGAGCAGATAACATACTTATACCGACATGTGCAGACTGCGAAACTCTGTCCAAAACCGTTTTCTCACGTCCGCCATACTTCCAATTTGCCTTAAGGAAGCGGCCCAGGACAGGAGGCACTCGTCGTGGAAGAGGTGCCCGCAGGGCATGGCTTTGGCCTTCGAGCCTGGCAGGAGCATAAACATGCGCCCCGCTGGTCCGACCCAATGTGTTTCGGGCCCACTGCCTGCAGGCATCGCCTCCTGACACACCACGCAGACGTCCTGCCAGAGGATCAAGCGCAGAAACATCCAAGCAACGGTGTCTGCCAGATCACGCAAGCTGCAACACGACACTGAAGAAACGTGCAAACTTGCAGTTTGGAAACATCGGAAGGTCATGTGATCGGCATTGCAGTTGCTGGATTGTTCCTCTTCTGTCCCAGAAACAGCCGGAGGTGCTTACTTGTGGGTTCGTTTCAACGGTTCGTGAAACGGAGAAGCTTGCCTTCGTCGTTTATGCGGAAGCTTCAGGGCCCTTAGCCCCACTTCTCCGCAATGCCCAACACAGGTTGGGAGGGATTACCACCCCCTTGCCCAGGTAACGTACCACCACCCGACAAACACAAGGAAGGAGAGGAGACATGCCACCCCCCTGCCCTAGGCACCAGGCCAAACCCCACTCGGCTCCTGAAAAAACGGCTGGTCTGCTTGGTTCGACATGCAGGGTTTTCTTCGCGCAAGATCGGGCAGCGCACCGGGTGTTCAGACAATCGGTCATGCTTTTGCCGCAAGCGATCGGGCTCTGATGAAACCGCGAACGAAATGTCTACACTCTAGTTTGTCTGGTTAGAGTCTGGTTCCTTCAGAGACATGTGCATATTCGCGCCTGTCATGACACAACCCTCCACCCTGAACAGTGTCGAACTTGCAACCCAGCCAGAGGATATCTTGCTGCATCAAGGTAACAGGGCTCATATTGAGGGAATACACTCGTCAAACATATCAACGGCCGTACAGCACAGCTGCCTCCAAAGCAAAAATTGCAGTACACAGTGGCGCAAGCAGGGTCAAAAGCGTGGGATTTCTGAACAAGCAGGCTATGCACATCGTGAGTTTCGCACAAGGATTCATATTGAAATCTTGTCAGAAGTGGCTTAGAGCCGGGATGTTTTTACGCTTGATGCTGAGGAATCGATGAGCTTGTCCAGCGTAGCGTGGCATTTGCTAAGAACGGCTTCGAAAAAGGCATACCTTTTCTGGCCACTCAGGGGCAGTGAGTTACCGAGGTATACAATCGGAGCTTTTGGGCGAAATGGACATGCATGAGGCGCATGCACTCTCGACCCACATGCACAACGAGAACGACTTGAAGCTGAAGGCGCCCAGAACACAGCTCGAAAGGGCGTCCCTGTTCACTGGCCTCTTCCAGGACTGTCTTCACGCGGAGCTCTGCCCGGGCATCCCGCGACATGCCCGGACGGCGGTCATCCTTTCAGCGATCTGGATCTCTTGCGTTTCCCAGCTCCGAACGAAGGCCTCCTCGACCAGGACTATGCCCTGCGAGGCGAGGAGCTCTCCAAGCGAGAGAGGCGTCACGGCATCGCCTCAAAGACTCCGCGACCGCGAGTCGATGAACTCGGAAGAACACCAAAAGCCATAACGGAGGGGCCCACCGAATTGGCCCTTGTTGTGCATCTTGTCTTCCTGGAGGCGGCGGAGACGGGCCTGGCAATGGAACCCCATGGGCCGCATCCGAGGGCATCCGTGGAGGGCCCCTGGCCTGTTCTTTTGCCCGCTCTCGCGCTTCGTCGTCAACTTCCTTCCCATGGAGGCGAGACCGCGGAACCAAAAGCCGAGCGCGTCTCTGTCGCAGCGACCTCCACGGCAGCATCCCGCCACTTGCCAGCATCTTCAATGGGCACGTGGAAATCGATGGCAAGGAAGAGATCGAGCCCAGCTTGCCAGAACCTCGTGGACTCAACATCTAAACACACCCATAAAATTACCGCAGGCAAGGAGCGTAGATTCGCAGCTGCGTCGTAGTTTGCTTTTCTTTGCAAACAGTCTCAAAAGACGACGACTTGCAGTTGGCCCTATTCTTTGCTGCCGATCTGAGTCCAAGACTTTGGATTTGAAAAGCGAGTCTGCAGCGCCGTAAAAGCGGCTTTGGCCGCCTGCGCTTTCTGCATCTTCCGAAGCACTTGAATCTGAACCCGCAAGAAACAAGGCCGAGAGCACAGGGGCCTCCCGCAAAGCCTGCACACTGGGTTCAGAGGCGTCCTGCAACGCACGCCGAACTCCGAAGGCTGCGAAGGCTCCGTCGGTCTGAGCCAGGCCTGGCTCCACTGCTCTGAGATCTCCGTCAGCTGCGCGCAGGCCTGGCAGAGGTCGCGGTGGAAACAAAACGGAAATGCGCTCCTCTTGGAGGTTGAATGCAGGCGCACGTTCACGAAGGACTTCTTCGACTTCAGATCCTGCCAGCAAGTCTGAAGATCCGCAACTCGTGTCACGAACCAATACTAGTACATGTTGCATACTTGCACAATCGCCACAATCGCGACAATCCATTGGTCGCGAGATCGCGTGCTCATAAGCCGTTTGGGCAGAGGCAATTTTTGTCTGTGTGCATTAGGCATGTACGGGTAGAGATGAGCTCCACAGTCCGTAGCCATAAAACCAATCTGACCTCTGAACATGCTTCCTCTCAACCTCCATAACCTCCAGGCGCCTGCTTCAGCTTAGAGATCTGCGCAATCAGGTCCTTCATGAAACCAAGGGGACACGCCGGGGAAGATTCAAAGGCTCTCGCAGCTGTCCTCGTCAGCAGACGCTGCCATAGCAATATCGGAGTCTCAAACAAGGCAGAGATGTCACTACAGCTATGTCAGACGCAGTGCAGATGTGATGCTGGTCTTTGCTCCTAGCACATTTACATCCTTGAGGCAGTTGATCCCAGAGCAGCTTCTCGGCATGCAGTTGTCAAGTCGGTTTGGCGCCGAGCACACATTAAAGGCATTGTCAGTTTGACACTACATAAGCAAGATAAAGCAAGATAAACGGCGTGGTGGTTTTCTGCATGCCGCTCCACGCGAGCAGTCTCGGAAAATCAAGTGCCCTTGAAAAGCACTGCCTCTGCACAGGTTGACCACCCGTCAAGAATAAACAGATGCTGCAGGACACCTTTCCAGAGAGTAATCAGACAGGAGAGTATACGAAGGAGCATCAGGAGCGCAACTCACTTCCGCTTGAAGTGCATGATCATGGCGGACAAGGGCTCGCATCCGGGAACCTTGGACCAACATTCGCAGTGTTTAGAGTACTATGCATGATACTAGTCTTTCACTGGTGTCTTTCCACCTGTGCCCGTTTCGTGACTACAGTTGACTAAAGCATCACAGGCGTGCCACTTGCCTTGCCACAGCGGTTTCTCAACTTGAAGCAGTACATCCCTTTGCGATACCGGACCTGCAGATTGTAGCGTTGTGGAGGACCGGACCCCGATCGACTGCGAGAGCCAAATCTTGCCAGGCGAAGCTTTGAGCAGCCGGCTTCCTCGTAGAGCATGTTCAGCCTCAAAGCTGGAAAGCTCTGAGAGATGAGAGGAGTAAGGAGCAAGATTTCGACACACTTACTTACAGTACTCTTCTGGGATGCAAGGGAGCTTGAAACTGCTTGAAACCTTTTGCGGGGCAGCACGTCAGCTCGGAGCAGCTCCAGGGTAGCCTGACTGTATTGCGAGTAAGCCGCTCGTCCCGGATGCCGTTGTAGCTCTGGTGTCCACAGACAACTGCATCCATCAAAGCCTGCAGGACAACAACCGCGGCAGGGAGTTGTGACGACAACTGCGGATGATCAATTACTCTCCCTGCTTCCGCGACGGCTTCCATGTAATCGATACGTCGTAGTACAACGGCTTTCGTTTTCGTTATGTCAACATAATCGCTTGTAATTCCTGCCAGCGTTGTCCTTGCCAGCATCGCCACCGTGACAATCGGCAGTCTCACCGCCGTCACGAACATTATCACCCTGACTAGCGTAACCGTCCTCATCAGCATTGTCGACATCCTGGTGTTTCCCATGTGGGCTCATGAATTTTCACGGTTCGAGTGGCTGTGATTGATCACCCAAGATGGCTTAGGGTCTGGAAGTGCTTTAAAGAAGGGTTGGGGAGGCACACAAGTTGCTGTGAGGTTTATGGGCTGGCTCGTGTGTGACAGACTTCGGCTCGGTCCAGCATGTCAAACATCACAACCCACCCGGTAACTGCAACAGAGTAAGCACGCAAAAGTGGGCTCGGAGCCCGCTTAGTTGCTTGTTGGTGCTTCCCTCGGCACCGGCAAGATCTCAACCTAGGAACTTGGCATGGAAAATGGCCACTTGTCGGTCGTTGTGATTGTAGTTCTTTGATCGTTGCGGTTGTTGTGCTTGTTGTGGTTGGTGTGTTTGGTGTGGTTGTTGTGGTTGGGTTGCTTTAGTCATTGCGGTTGTTATGGTTGCTATGCACTGCTTGTTCATTGCTGTGGTTGATTGAAGGTTGCGTGGATGATTTATGATGGTTCCGCCCTCTTAAAACGGGACCAACACGCACACAGTTTTTGCAGAAAACATCCGGAAAACTGCACGAGAATACTGTCACCCCGACCCCTGGCCCTGTAACGGAGATGATTATCGATATATGATGTGGGAGTCCGCGGCCTGTGCCTTGGACACCGCCACGCATCCCTCGCTGATGCTCCTCACTGGAACAGCAAAAGCAATTACTTTTTTGAAGGTCCTACGACGTCCCACAAATACGACGACGTCAAGATCATCTTGGGGCTTACTTGGGGTTCTACTGCCACGAGGACCACCACGACCACTGCTACCGCCCCATGGACAACGACTGTTGCAAATCCTACCACCGCTTCGTTCTGCAACTTCTGCTTCTGCTAAGGCGGCTGCCGCCGCTGCTGCTGCTGCTGCTGCTGCTGCTGTTGCTACTGTTGCAGCTACTGCTCCTCCTGCTAACTGCTACCGCTACTGCTACTCCTACTCCGACTCCTACTGCTACTCCTACTCCGACTTACCTCACTCTTGCTCCTTCTTCTGCTACGTCCTCCTCCTACTTTCAGGCCTCCTGCTGCCTTTACGAAGGTAATGCTGCTCCGAGTCACAGCGGGCAGTCCGCCTTGTTCATGTCTACCGCCTGGCTGCGACACGACTGGGGTGAAACGGTCACCGCTGCCCCTGCATTTGGAGGTGCAAACACACCCCCGGATGCAGCAATTCTGGGTAGGGTGCATTGGGATCTCGGATGCCCAACACTTCTCAAGTCGCCATTTCGGCCACCTTGGTTTATTCCGAGTCGAGCAGTTGCCATTCAAGCAGTCTGCCAAGTGATCCTGTGCGGTGCATGTGTAGACCGCATATCAGGCAGTCTGACCTTGTAACAAGTCGTAGCTAATCGTTCGGTCCACATGCACTTCATTAACATGCGACACGGATGGCCGCGTTTTTTGGCGTCAGCGAAGCACCTCAACGCCTGCTGCTCGGCACGTCCATCACACGAGCTGCCATGCCCTCTCTTGGTGTCGCCAGCGTCATGATCTGCCTGGAACGGGTGTGGTCACCATGGTGGTGTTGCATCCGGTGTCACCGCGTCGCTGCGCTGGCAGGCCCAGGCCCCAGGCCCCAGGCCCCGGGCCTGAGCTGCTGGTGCCGGTCCGGGGATTTCACCTGGGCAGACGCGGTCTGTGCTGCGTGCTGCGCCGGACCCCCAGTGTCTGAGCGGCCTCGCGCCAAGGCAGCTTGATGGCAGTGGTCATGTCCGACCCCGGAACCTGCCACTAGAATCAGAAACAAAGAATACTTCACGAATGCCAACCATAGCACCTTGCATCATAAAACCGGACTGGCGCTTCGGGCAACTGGAGCAGCAAGCAGGCGACAGCAATGAAACGAGCCGGCGTTACGAACTTCCGAGGGCTGATCGCGGCAGGCTCCTTGCCATTTGCAGGACTCTTTAGCGGTGTGGCATGGCCGCCAGCAAAAACATGCTTGATCGCGTCAGGCTGTGTGTTTGACGAAGACTTGGGAGCGGAAACTAATTCAGATCAGGGCGCTGATAAGAGTATCAACAATTGGCTGGGAAGATCTGTGTTGATGGTAGGTAGATGAGAGTGGAACACGTACTATGCTGGTGCTCTGCTTATGGGAGGCGAAGGAGGATGAGGAGGAGGAGGATGAGGAATAGGAATACGCTTAGAACGCTTGAGTGAATTTCAACTCCTGGGCGAAGTAGAAATGCCTCCAGTAACCTGAACTCCTAGGAGAAACAGGAATACCAACGATGGCAACACAGTCATACTGTTGACAGAGAACAACAACGACAAAAGATACTATTCCCAATCAACAGAACGCCAGCGCAAGCAACAGCCTCAGTAAGAAAGGTCAAGGATATGGCTTGAAGGCAAGCCTTATTGGAGTACCACAAAGCAATAGTGCTCACAGCACGCGTAAAGAGGAGATTGCACCGGCCGGGGTGCTTCTCAGGTCAAAACAGCAACCACTGCGAGGGCACACCATACCCGTAGCATAACCATTGAGTACCACAAATCAATAGTGCCCAAGACTGACAAGTCCTCATCGGTTTCTGCCAGGTGAATCAGGAAGGTTCCGAAGCTATCCGGCCTCGGAGCTCTTCTGGCAGATCCGGGGGTGTTTTGGGGTCCTCTAGGGCCTTGGGGTTTAGGGGTTTGGGGTCCTGCGCCTCGAATGGGAAGCTTCGGATTAGTCTATGGGCACGGGAATGAACAAAGAATGCAACGCCACCACCACCACCACCAACAACAACAACAACCACAATCGCGATGACGACGACCACGACCACGACAAAGACAACGATGCCAGCACCCATGTGAAACTGCAAGCAAGGGGCAAACTAGAAACTGATGATCATCACCGAAACGGTGGTGGTGCTCGGGCAGCGGTGACAATGATGCTGATGCTGCTTTGGGGGGGGGGTGGCCACGAAAGGATATGGAGGATGAGGACCAAGTGGCAACCCATACAGCATTTCATTGCTGTGCTCTGTGTCCCTGGTCTTCTCAAACACGTGGAATCGTCCGAAGCACAAGGTCTGTGTTGACAGGTGGTCACGATGGGATGGAATTAAAGCCTAGTCTGCCGTTCTGCGTGTGGCCGCAATCATCCTCCTCACCGCGGAGCGACTTTCGTTCGGACACAAGGACAACCCCACTCCCGCACAAGGGCTCCCGTGTGGAAGCCGTGCCCGTGGAAGCTGTGCCGTGGCACGCTCATCGCCATGAATGGCAAGCGCAGTACCAAGAGAAGCTGGCCACATAGCTATGATTCGGCATAATTATCATGCAGTGTCGGAAAGGACACTTGCAAAGAACGAACGGGAATGCAGAATGCATGGTTGTTTCACGAGCAGGAGCTGCAGGGTAGCCGACATGTCTGAGTGAAGAAACACGAAGAAACACGTCAATTTGCAGAATCAATTTCGGTCGACACTATAGCATGTTTGCTCAGGCCCCCGGCATGTTCGCATTCAGATTGCCTTGTCGGTAGACAGAGATAGCAACAAGCTCCCTCTACTTAAGGATCAACCCTGCCCAGCTCTTGATGCTTGTGGCTCAATCACATGTGAAGCAAAAGGCCGCCCTCGGAAGGAGCCTGCCCGGCATGGCCGACTTCTACGTCCTTGCACCCCGCATCCCCAACCACGCCTTTAGCCAGACTGCCGGGCTCCTGAGCAGAGGTTTAGGGAGATCGAATGATGGAATTAGAAGCCCTTCCTGCAAGCGGACGCTTCCAAAGTTCGACCGCTGACCTACTAACCACCTCAATCCAAGACCATCGCGCAGCATGAATCTCTGAGATAGTTCGGAGCTTTGTGGAAGCCAGTCTGGATTTTAAAGAACGGGCCTCACTAAGTTTCTTACACTCACACAAAGGCGACACTTTTCCTTGACTCTGCTGAAGTGTGTCCGGGGTATGCAACAAAGATGTGCAACCGGCTGTTCCGGGCGTTAGCTGTACTGTACTAGCAGCGGTACTGTTCCTGGCAGAGTGTTTAACGCCCCGCCTTCGAAGTTAGTGCCGGTAAGTTTCTTACCAAACTGGCTTCGACACTCTTCCTCTACAAAACAGTGCTCGCGCTGCAGTTCCTTTTCACACTGAAACAGAAGTTGTGTTCTTCTACGCAAACGTCTGGTAACGTCCACTCGCAATCCTCTCCAAGGTTGCTTCCTGCACAGAAAAGATTAGTGCCGGCGAAGACCCCAAACAGTATGGACGTAAAGATAGGAGAGACACATGCTATAGTACAATATTTGTTATGGTGTCCTGCCGATTGGGGAAAATCAACCCGCGCAAAATATCATGTTGTTGTTGCCGCTTTGACTTGTTGCTTTTCTTGTTTGTCCTGTGCCGCCATGCACATTGTGAAGTAACACGGCGAATATACTAGAACACCGTGTAGAATGCAATACCACTTGACANTTGTTGCCGCTTTGACTTGTTGCTTTTCTTGTTTGTCCTGTGCCGCCATGCACATTGTGAAGTAACACGGCGAATATACTAGAACACCGTGTAGAATGCAATACCACTTGACAAATATGACATGACATAGTGTCTGATTCTTATTATCATATATATATATATACATACACACACGACAACCATGTCGTATGAGGTTTCGATAGAGAAGCCGCAAGCGGAATGGCCAAGAAGCCCAAAAACGACAGACAGAAGCAATGACATATGGGATAACATCGTGGTGCGTTATAGAACGCATGACAGCCTGACATCACATCCGCAGCAAAAGCAATCCAGCTTGCAGTTGGCAGCATGACCCTCCGCATCCAAGCAATGTGCCCGTGGTGCAATCTTGGGCCTGCAATATGTCTTTATTCCCCGCTGCGGCATGTGCGCTCTGGAACTGAGCTGTTCAAGATGACGCGGGCAGGATAAAGCCAAGCGCGGCACCAG
>BGNK01002130.1:87562-113043 GCA_003297005.1 Symbiodinium sp. clade A Y106 | reverse complement strand
CAGCAGTTTCACTGGTTTTCCTCTGGAGAGCCAGTGAAACTTCCGTAGATGTGCAGTCCCCGCTTGCTTGCGGATGTGCGTAGTGTAGTTGCTAGTTGCTGTTTGATCTGTACAGTTCTTTTTCGTTAACGCTTGGCCTCTGGCCGCGGGAGCTCTTCGCCCGTTCGGAAAGAAATTTCCCTTTAATCTTGGATGTCCTGATGTGCTGGCATGCTGAAGCTGTTAGGAGTGCTTTTGAGNAACGCTTGGCCTCTGGCCGCGGGAGCTCTTCGCCCGTTCGGAAAGAAATTTCCCTTTAATCTTGGATGTCCTGATGTGCTGGCATGCTGAAGCTGTTAGGAGTGCTTTTGAGTTAGGTGCGTGACTGCACGTTCGTTTCGTCTCGTTTTGGTTTAGTTCTGAAGTGCTTTGCTTGGAGACAGACAGAAAAAGACCGAGTGCTACGCGCTCTGTTTTTCACATTGCCCTCTTCACCCTGCACTCTGTCTTGACGCAAAGTGTGTGATGTGCGGGCGCCGTCGCTACAACCGCAGGGTGGCACCACGCCTCCTCGGGTTCGCATGCCCGTCGGACCTCTTTAGCTCGCCTTGGACTTTGCCCTTGGACTTTGGTGTGCACGACTCGCAAGAAACAAGATACGGGGGCTGTCCGTTGTCCGACGGGACTAGAACGGCGGCCGGAGCCTTGGTCTTGGGCTCCACCCGTTGTCTTGGGTGGCTTTGGGTGCCGACCCACTGTCACTTCTGCTGAGTCGCTGAGAGGAACTTACGCCTAGTTGCTGAACAGCCGCTGCTGACAAAGTCCGCATGCTGCAGCAGGTAATTAAGTAACTCGCTTTTCTGTTTCACCGCTGTTTTCTTGTGTTTGTTGGTTTCGATTAGTTTAGTTGGGACCGAGAGCTGCAGCCGCAGCCGACGAGGCCCGTACCTGCCAAAAAAAGTTTTGTTTTTTTGTCAGATTCTGCCATGCAGTCTTATTTATGCTTATTGGATCCTCATAAGTGGTCAATACGATGCACTTGTACGTAAAGCATTTGGCAGCGCTCTGACCCAAAAATCGCTTAAATGCTTTTTGCTCAAATTCGTTGAAGTTTTCGGGTTTGGCACAAAAAAAAAACAGTATCAATTAAAAAAGCAGCATTTTTGAATTTTAGGTCATTTGAATAAAAGGCTTGAAGGGTTGGAGGCATTACGGAAGTGCACGGAAGTTCAAAATACCTGCACGGAAGCTACACGCCACCTCCGCACAGAAGTTGGAAGTGCGGCTGGCCCCCTAAGCTCTTGGGCGCCTGCACGTGAAACGTTCTCCCGCAAACCCCGACGAGCCCCAAAATAGTGAAAAGCAAGCGAAAGAAATCAACGAGAAATGAAGAAAACCAAAGGAAAAGCAATCCCAGCAAGAATTGTGGGTTACGAGCCAGCACGTCTTGTGGCAATTTTCAGAATAGAGAGAGAGATGTGTCGAATCACAGACGGAAGATTGAAATGAATGATGGTGTCAGGGTCTCAGACAAGTGATTCGTGATAGAAGGTTTGTTAGGTCAGAGGTGATTGGAGATCACGGTTGTGAAGATGTTGGGGTCAGCGATTCTGAATGGAATCAACATCTCATCCAGAAGTGGAAGCCACATCAGCAAACAAGTGCAAGTTGCCACATTGATTAGGAATCGACGATTTGCCTGTGCGCAACATCTATGTCGTTGCTGCGTGTGCGAGAGCTTGTCAGCAGTGTACTTGCACCAGCGCCATCATTGCTCAAACTGACCTAAGTCTGAACAGGCTTTGTCAAAGTTCACGCTACTGAACATGGTGGCTGCGACAAAACAAGTGCATCTTTCATCACGACACTCAGAATATCTCTACTCAGTCAGCATTTAACGGTCCGACATGATTCATGGGTGGTTTTTGATTCTTACGGACTTGGCCACCACATTGCTCGCTGCATTTGCTGAATGGAAGCTTTGACCATGTGCAAACTTTGATTGTTCGCTGATTTTAGTGCGCGCTTCCTGAAACGCGGTGTTGGAGAAGATATTTGTGATGTGGTGGATTGTGGCCGTAGTGCATGCCGCTGATCTGCTGGCTGGAAGATTGCGTAGTGCAATGTGGAAGTGAAGCAAGACTTTTGCTTTGTTCGAGCTGGCTATGTGCGAGGAAAAGAACATTGCCTCTGCCTGAGCTTGTCGGTGCGAGATGTCAACTTCGAATCGCACGCGGTGCAGGGTGGCTGCTCTGAAAAGTGGGTTCGACGGTGCCAAACAGCTTGTCCGGATTCAGCGCTTGTTCGATGCTATAGGCACCATTGCTGGCGCAGAAGCTACCAGGAACACTGTGAGCTGTGTTAAGCTCAAAGTAATTTGTAAGATGCAAGCTACCTTGCACTGTTGCTTGCAGACATCTTCGGCACAAAAATTTCGCTACCAGATGAATGCAGCAGATGTGCATTCGCACGTTTTGGGATGCTGTTGTTTTTGTTCCTCTAGCCGCACTGTAGCACTGCATTTGTATTTTTGAGTCAACTGTGTTTTTGCTTGTGTGCGCTGCATTCTGTTCCGCAATGCTTTTCGGCACCAGCAAACTCATAACATGCGTTCATGCATCAGCTTCGCAGCAAAATTCATCCACCCTCCATGTCCGAGAGAAAACGTTCTGAATCGCATTACCTTTGTTCCTTTTCTGGCGGGCAATGCCTCGCTACGGTGAAAAAGAGTGATAGTTCGCACTGCACTTGTCTTTTACTAACACTGTGGAGAATCGCACTCTTTTCCGAAAAGTTGTTTCCGGTTGTTGAGAAAGATGCTTGCGATTTATGGGCATGGTTTCAAACGGTGCTGTCAAAGTATGCCCCTGCAATGCATACGTGCGCATGGAACATATGATTTATTTGTTTTATCGGCTTCAATGTTTCGGCCACCATGACAACACATGATTTCCGATAACATGTCCAGTCTCGCAATACCTACAAGAGCGAATGTTGACAACGACGACATTACTATTCAAGCAAAGTTTGAACCAATCCCAGCCGTATAATTTGAGGAGTTGATGTCCAGTGCACCCATTTGCAACTTGCAGCAATGGAGAAATACCGGCAATTTGCCGATGGAGGCTGTGCATGGTGTTGTGTGAAATTCGATATATTCCACGCACGGGCCAAGTTGTACAACTTTCACATGTTGGCCAGGTACCGGTGTCAATCCGTTCGTGCCGGTATGGTCGCACCACAAGGTGCAAGACGAGCTACATGTTTTTGAGAGTGGGATGTGTTGATGTGACCACGACAGATGCTGTCACATGCTGTCGCATAGACATGCTCAGTCCGGGCTGGTCATGCAGTGCGCTAAACTGGCCCGTTTCTCAGTTGGAAATCATATGTTAAACGACTACAGTTCGAGATCCTCTGAAGCTCGGCATGGCTGAGGCCCTTTTGCCACTGGCACTGCTTCGTCTGTGCATGATAGCGACGGCATTTCTATGGCTGCAAGCTTAAAAAGAGAGCCGAAACCTCCGTTCTCATCTTTGAGGATTCGGAGTTCTGCTCACAGAGGCTAGTACTGGCGGAGCTGCTGTGTTGGCCATTGGGTTTCCTTCCCATTGTGAGGTCGGGAGCCAAGATCGCTCTTTCAGTTTGAGACCTATCACAACGGCCAAACCTCGAGTTTCGATCACCAATCCTCAAGCATGATATTCAAGAAGATTCAAAGAGTTTCGTCAGGCTTACTTCTAAGTGGGGAGTTGGTGCGGGTGCGGCAGCTTTGTCATCTTATGTCAGGGACACTTATGTCTGTACCGGGATCTGTCTTGCGCAGGCGTCCGCTGCATTGGCTGTTGTCCTACGCTGGCTGTAGTCTGGCATTACTGGGCCTAGGTGAGGAACCTACGTGCATGTCCCCAATCCCTTCCAGCTGCGTGACGGCGCCGCATTTAAGGCTTCTGGTTCACAGCTGGAGGCCCGACCTGCTGTCCTGACTCTGTTGCATCCTTAGCAGATTCCTTTGCAACAAAACGGCCTGACCAGGTCACGTTCTAGCAGATCATAGACGGTTAAAGCTTGCACCACCAAAGGCGCAGTGGCTGTTTCGTTTGCAGCTGAAAGTGTCAAGATCTATGAAGTCTCTAGCTGCAATCAAGATTGTCGCAAGTCTGATGTGAAGCTTGCCTTGGCTTTCTGCCGTCAGGTGAACAGTTCCTCTTGTTATGATGCGCGGCGAGGGTGCTTGGTGCTTTCGAACGCGTCAGGGGCCTGTACGTGCCCAACATTCGCGTTTCGTGATGTCCGGCTTCTGAGGCAGGGACTGACTGACGTCCTCTACCTGGGTATGAGGCTGAAGCTATGCCCTTGCCGTTTCAGGTCTTTGGATGATTTTGGTGTATCACTGCAGGCTGTGTCCGGTCTTTGTCTTTCCTGCAGTTGATGGATCGTTTGGGCCTTGTCAGACGACGTTGCACAAAAAGAGTTGCATGTGTGAGGGCGAATCTTTTTATCTGGTCTTGAGGCCTGTGCCCTACTACTCGGTGCTTGGGGCGCTTCGCAGCAGGGGTCTCGTGAACCACTCTCGAGAGTAGGTGTGTGAGCAGAGACACATGCCAGGGGCTGGTGCTCGGCGGGCTTCAGTGCCGGCGGAGAAGCCGCCACTCGCAGCAGCAAGTGGGCGAAATGTGGTGTGAAACATAGAGGTAACCTCATTGAGACTTAGGCAGTCTTTGAAAGACATCGCCGACGCAGCCCGCACAGGCTGCGAGCTGTTTCTGCCATGTCAAAGATTCAACCTCGCTATTGCCGATTCGGCCAGGCTGGCGGGGTCCAATTGTTGTGTTCCCTGAGGCACTCTGAGATTTCTCATCGGCTAGTTTCGACCACGACTCTCTTGGTGTTCGTAGCTGAGGGAGCACGAACTAATGGGACGGCAGTGCTTGCGCGGAGCCCCAGCCAAATGCGAATGCCCAGATGCGATGCGGGTCGGCGACGTCCGCTGCCGGGGTGTGTTGTAGGCCTGGAAGAAAAGCACTTTCGAGGGCTTGGAAAGCTTTGAGAAGCTTGGTGCTCAGCAGTCAGAGCAGGTCCTGAGCACCTGTTTGGACATACTCTCCACTCGACACCGTACCGCTGTCTTGGACACGCCAACACGAATCTGAGACCTGTGGGCACTGCGCTGGTGACCCTGGAATACAACAAGGCAGGGGCGTACACTCCCCATCATACCATTGGAACTATGTTCAAGACGGCGCCCCAGCGATACAAGCTTTGCCAGCCTCCGTGCAAGCGATGTGGACGCCCGCTCTGCTTAGGCATATCCTGTTCTTGTGCATGCAACCATTTCACTCGGTCCAGTCCCGGGAACTAACGTGTAGCATATGAGCCAGCCAGTGCATATTGTGCAGAGATCACTTCGACTGGAGTGCAAAGGTCAAGAGTACCTGGCTCCCGGCTACTGATGTAGCAGGGATCCACAGCTTCAGGTTTTCGGCACACACGGCAGTCGGAATGATCTTTCGAGGCAACTGTTGTGAAGGGCAAGCCGGTGCCGGAGTCAATGGTTCTCCTGAGGTCAGCACGGAACTTAGCCAAAACACCTTGTTGCGTGAAGCTGGACCATGACATTGCACTGAGAAAACTGTGTCTTGGTTTGAGGTCCTCACAAGGATGATTGCAGGTGTCAGCTGACTCAGTTTCTCTGTGCCTCCCTATTCACGATCTGCAGCACTCTGCCACGAGGCCGTCGAAGTGGAGGTGTACGCTGATAAGCACCAAGAGTTCATGGCGCACAGTCCCCAGCACGGAGACGTGCCTATGAGCGGCTTCCTACGCAGGATTGGGTGCGGTCGTCTCAGGTTCTGGGAAGCTTCGCAGAAGAAAGGATACACCAAAGCAACGAAGAAGCTTCAACCTCAGGATGGGCAAGTCAGAATCAGTGTCCAGTGGAGCTGAACTTAGGTCATGACCCGCCCGCGAAGATAGCCCCCATGAGCGCGGAGCAGAAATGTGCGGAGTCACCGGCGTTGCGCAGTGGCACAGCACACTTCTGTGCAAAGTGGCAATGATGCGTGTTGCACTGTAGATGTCTTGCTTTTGTACGTGACACTATCCTGGATCATCTTAGGCATGGCGTGCGCTTGGCTGACCCCTGAACGCATTCACACAAGATCACGCAAGAGGGGGGGGGGCACGGATCCCCAAAGCGGCAAGACCCAGCTTCATGAGCACGAGAGCAATGCCAAGCCCTCATTGCTGAATGGAGCTCGCGCGATTGCGAAACGCACTTGGCGAAGGTGCTATGAGAACCTCTCGATAGGTCTCTTTTCCCTGTGCTTGCGTTTGTGTAGGCAGGACATTGGAATTGGAAATTGACAAGCTCAGGGCACTCCTGGGCGTCCTCGAGGCATTACGAGGTGGGATGGCTGCAGGTGCTTTGTGCTGAAGATATTGGCAGGCCGATGTTCGCATCTTGCGGCAGGTGAAGCATGAGAAGGACTGAGTGAGCCCAGCAGCAGAGATTTGCACAGCCTTGCCAAATCATGAAGGGAAGTGAGGGCGAACTGCGTGACTGCACGGATGGCGAGTTCATCCTCCGCAGTCCAGAGTAGTCGGCTCAGAGGTTGTTGCACGTGTCATGCCCAAGCAGCAATGAAAAGAGTGCAGGCGGAGCTGCGTGTCAGAAACCGCGTTTCCGTTCTCTTTTGAAGATGCTGTCGTTAGATCGTGTTTGCATATCTGTTCATTGGTAGAAAATTCAGACATCTTACATGGTATGTTATCGTTGAACTATATTTCCATGGCAACTGTTTCATGCGATCCACATGTAACGTTACAGTATACGAGTCTGTTGAACTCTGTCAAACTGTATCATACTATGTTACTTGTGTTTCAATATTTCATTATGCTTTCATCGAATAAAACGCGTGCGTAGGCTAGAGTTTAGTTTTTCGCCCGTATGTCATGTTGCTTCGAAGCCCAAATGCAGTAAAGAGTTGTGGCATTTGTTAAGTGGACATAAAGGCATACAGCCCCGAGCAAAGCACCTGTAACCCAGCGCACGAAGTCTCCCGATCCGTGGGGGCATGTAAAGGAGTTGAGAGACTTTTGAGTTGCAGTCTTGCCAAGAGACGTGCTTAAACTGGCTGATGGGACAGTATTCTCCAATTGCCTATGCACCCCCTTCCCCCCAGCACTCGGGGCCTGCGCCCCATGCCTCCCTTCCCCCACGGACACAGAAAAACAAAAAGAGAGTAAACAACGAATCTCAAATCATTGGTTCGCCTCTCACTTCATTGGACAAGCTTAGCTTGAGCTTGTGCAAGTGCCCCCAGGCGTCGGAAGCGGATGCTATCGCAAGCGGTGAAGTCCTCTCATGCCCTTGTTCTACCTGAGGCAGAGGCAGAACACAGGGATGGAGAGTTTTATAAACACAAGTTGATCAGGAAAACTGATAATGAAGCCACAGCTTTTTGCAAGTTGCAGGTGCAGAGCCCGCCGCCGCCAATTCTTGCCCAGGAGCCTCCTGGAAGCAGTCCACACCCGTGCGTACCGCAAGGCAGCCTAGCCTAGACATGCCTGGGCCCTCGACTTTGGCCAAGCAGCCCAAACGTCATCTCAAGACTGAGCAGGTCTACGCTCAGTGAAGAGCGCAGTCGAACTTCGTCAGCTACCAGGCAGTGCTCACGGAGACTCCCGGAAGGAAATTCGGTTACTCTGCGTGAGGTGGAAGGAAGCCATTAAGTCCGATCGCACCATGCGTGCGTGCACCAGGCAGGGCAAAGGGAGCGTGTAGCTCCAATGACCTCGAGCTTAAGGACGTCTCAGAACGTGAAAGGCCAAGGCTCGCAGCCTTCCTTGGCACATCACGACCTGCCAGGCCAGAAGAGTTGCCCAATGTGACCCAGACGCACAGATCTTGATCAGGATCCAGACACCATTCCTCGGGAAGCAAGGCTGGCGGCCCAGGGCCGCGCCAGCCAGGCCACGTGTGCTGTGGCTGGTTTGAGCTTGGAGTAGCCCTACACTGTCGCACACTCCACCATTGATGCTGGGGTTTGAGTAGACTTTCGAGTTACCTCTGGCTTGCTCAGCTGCTTTCGTCCCGATAATTCGGCCTTTTCCATACTCTCAATGCTGGCTGGCAGGGTCAAGGGTGAACAACTGTACCGCTTACCTTGATAGACAGCAGTTCACGATAATGCAGGTATGGCCTGGAACGGTGGTGCACGGACTCCGGATGCCAGCCCATCGCAACTGCCAGGCCTGGATCAGGTGATCTGATTTCGCGGGCCTTGTCCTCGTCTGTTTCTTCTTTTACGTACATCTGACTCGTGCTTACGAAGCTCCCTTGATTGTCCGCTCGGAATGCTTGTTTGCTGGCCATGCTAGCCAGGGGTTCAGTCTTTCAACGTTTTTCGCGACCAAGAAACCCTTGTGTCTTGCGTGATTTACTTCAAAAACCCTGCAGTACCAACTGCACCAACCGATCGTCCGGTCATAGTTCTTGTGCCATGCAATCCGCTCAGTATTCTTTGTGGAGCCCGTGGCCAGCCGGTGACATACCGTACTTGTCATGGATGAGGTCTAACGCGGTGTGACTCTTGGGCAAGGTACAGTGTAGGGGTCTATTGCAATCTAAACTCAAGTCATGATCACAAACCACTCAGCACTTTGGATCACCTCGTCTCCTGACCGCAGTTGGGATAGGCATGGGTTCGGGGTACAAACAGGCAGCGCAGCGGCCATTGCAGCGAAATTGCTAGCATCTTTCCATCCCATCGATGTCGCGTGCAGCAGTGAGATAGGGTTTCATCACACCTCTCGATTTTTCAGGCTGGCTTGTTTCTCCATCAAGTGGTCATCACATTGGAAGCCTGATCTGTTTTACATGATTGCCTGTGAGGTGTATGCTAGCTGGGTCTTTTGCAGCACAGGATTTAGTTTAGCGGCTGAAAAATTTCGCTTGTTATCCAGAGCTTATTGTTTGTGCATATCCCTTACACCTGTTGACTTTTTATGTACATCTTGGTACTCCCGTTGCGTCCGACGGGCCCGCATGTGTCACTGATTGCGTGCTAGATGCATTGCCAGCCGACATGTCCCCACCCATCACTTCTCTCATAGGTCTCTTGGTTCGGGAGCTTGCTGTTCCTCATAGCTCAAGGCAGAGCTAGAAACAACAACGCAGAATTTTCGAAGTCTTGCCAAGTCCACACGGAAAGAGCAAACCGTAATAGTCTGTACTTGATGGCCTGTCGTGATCGCAGCCCATTTGGCCAATCGGTTACAATTTACATGGGTCTCTTGTACCGCCCAGCTGCAGAGGCTTAGTCAGCTCCGGAACGCTGCTTGTCCGTGCAACAGGCTTCATCGGGTCTCCTGCAAAGTCTGGACCACTAGATGCTCCTGTCTCGGGTTTTCATTTGTTCCTCGATTTGTTCGCTCGCGGTCCGGCTCGAGATTTTCTATTGTTGCTGCAGCACAGATTGCACGGACTGCTGCTGTTGCTGTTGTTGCCGTCATTTTAAAGGATGCTTGTGTTTAACAGCAGAAGATTTCGGGCCTCCTCTGTGTGATGCTTAACTTCGGCAGCAAGGCCTGTGGTCTGTGCACGATCCTTGTATTTCGGAGTAAGGGTGAGGCTCCGGTATAGCGCACCGCAACAAGGCGGTGACATCGTGTCAGAGGGAAGTCCTGCTTGCTGCTTGCTTTCATGGTGTCAAATTTCGGTATAGTTGTTAAAACACGATGTTCCCTCATGTAAAACTGTGTAGCCATGAACTGCAAACGATACCGTTTGGCTCAAGATGAAAACGAGCCCGACTGAGTTAGGCTCTTGCGTTGGGGGTTGGGCTTCCTCTTGTGGTTTCCCTTCCCTTCCTCCTTGTTCCTACCCTAACATAGTGTTGTCTCTGTTTGGGGTCGGAATAACTGGTTATCAGCCGTAGTGCTCTTCTTTTGGTCTTCTGGTTTCTTCTATGAATTCAGGGTTTAGGCTCGTTAATGAGCGCGCCGAGCCCAGAGAGGGGGCCAGAGATTTTGCCCCGGCCCAGGGGCATTCGGGCTGGAAAGTCAGCGGTCCGGAAGCGCAAGGCGTATCAGGCTTACCAGCTGGCTTTGCAACCGTATCGCTACAGCTCAGCCGAAGAGGTTCCGGTGTTTCAGGACGGGTCTAGCAGGCCATTGTATACTCGTCCTGGTTGGAAGCCGGATTTTGAAAGCGACGAGGACGAGGAAGAGCTTGAGGAGGTGATTGTTGAGGTAGAAGTTGATCCTCTTATTCCAAAGTCTTCTGGATCAGCTCCCTCTTTTCACCGGTTGCCGCGTCAGCCACCTCCTCCTCCAGCACCTCCCGTTCGTCCTTCATCAGCACCTTCAGCCTCTTCTTCTGTGCCAAAGCCTTCTTCGACGCCTAAAGCGGCCAAGGTATCATCTGGAGCAGTGCCTTCTACGCCAGCAGTTGCCAAAGCTTCAGCTGGAGCAGCATCTTCTACGCCTACAGTTGCTAAAGCTTCTTCTGTTGCATTCAACGATTGGCTCCGACACCGAAGATTCGAGCCGCTGCAAAGGCGAAAGCATCTTCTGTTGAGCCCCAGGCGAAGACATCTTCTGTGGAGCCCAAGGCCAAGGCATCTGTCCCAGCTCCGAAGACACCACCTAAGGCTCCGCCTAAGGCCAGTTCTGGTGGTCCGGGCTTGACAGACGAGCCAATGGTGGATCTGCCGAGGAGTGTGCTTTTGTACAACCCTGACACCTTCGGCCGCTGCAATTTTCGTGTCGAAGACTCGCAGCGTATTGACGGGAAGATCATTATTTTTGACCTTCACAACGTCTTAGACCGCTTCTTCGTCTCTGAGAGAGCTGGACGGCGTGCGACGCAGCACCGCATCCCTTATCCTAACAACGCCCCTGAACTTCTCGCCGACGTTCAGTCGCTGCTGAAGCGGGTGCATCGTGCCGCTCACGAAGCTGGAGCGCTGGCTGTTATTTGCTCCCATATAGGGGAAAATTCCAGAAGCATCGAAAATTGGGCTTTAGACATTCTCGGGAACACTTTTATACAGTGAGCTGGCCAGCGCCAAGCAGATTTGTTGGTGATTACGCGGGCACCGCACTGGACGGCTAGGAAAGCTGGCCATCTGTCGTCGCCTATTCCGCCCGGCATCGACGACAATACAGAAATCTGCGACGAATTTAACCGGTCGCCCAACGCTGCTGCGTTTCACATTCAGCTTCCCAAGCGTGATCTTCCACAGCTCGGACGCTCGTTCTCATCTGTGTTCGAGGCTGAGCCATCGATCCTGAGCTGGATCGGGAGCTGAATCTTCTGAATCTTCTGCCGGACTGCAAAAGGCTCGGTGAGTTTGGCTGCTTTAGCACCGCCACACTGTCTTCAGGTTTCAGGTACAGGTAGTGGTTTTCAGAAGATCTTAGGATAGTGCTTCGCGTGGTCTGATCGGCACATCGCGCCACTGACCGGGTTGTGCTTCGTGGGGTCTGTTCGGCGCATCGCGCCACTGACCGTTGCATTCAGTGCTCAGGCACTTCATTGCAATCATGTCCCAGTCCCAATCAACTCCAACTGACCCGAGTTCATTGCTTGACATTTCGAGTGCATCAGCGGCTGCTGTTCCTGGCTTGAGGGATTCGTCCTGTGCTTCAGGGGGGACAGACAGTAGTTCGGCATTGGCAGAACGTGAACGATCACCTCCTGCGATCAGGAGGGCCCTTGCCCGAACTCCTCGAAGAGGTTCATCTCCTTATCCCGTCAGCAACACTCAAGGGGACAACCAGAGTGCACCGACTCTCATCCACAATCAAACGCTCAACATAGGAGCGTCGCCCCAGCAAGTCCTCGCAGCACAGCACTTTGCCGTGGATCAAGCTGCACAACAAGTAGATGCTCAGGCGGAATTGCTGCGTCAAGCACCCATGAATGCTCTCCAAGTGCGTGACGTGCTGAATGAGGCCGGTTCGATGGTTGATCAGCTCCGAGAGCAATTGAGGGCTTCGGAAGTTCGGTGTAACGCTTCGGAAGTTCGGTGTAACGAGTTGTTTGAGTACGGACAATTCATGGAACGTCAGCTTATTGAGGCAGGCTGAGTTGAGCAGGGTTGAAGCTGAGTTGAGTTCGCAACAGTTGACTTTTCAGGAGATCAATGCTGCTCTTCAGGAATGCCAATCGAGCAACAATGCTTTGACGTTTCAGCTCAACAAAACTCGTGTTGAGAGTCAGATCAAGGATCGTGAGATTCATAGGCTTCGTTCGGCTGCACCTTGCGCCTCGACCTCTGGGTCTCCCCCAAAGCCACCAAAGTCCTCAGCCCCGCCTGTTGGATCGGTGCCAGGTTCTAGTGAGGCGTCTTGGGTTCACCTTGAGAGTTCTGACCCTCCACCTGAGCGTAATTTTTTTCTGGTACCTTCGTGCCTCCTCCTGTGTCTTCGTGTCAAGTTCCTTCCCAGCCAACTTCACCAGTATCAGACCCTCGCGTGGACCAATTGATTGAAGTGGTTCAGCAGTTGGTTCAACAGGTCGGTCAAAATGCTGCGGATCCTGGTGAGACCATTGATGATGGTGACGTTGATGATGAAGAAGCAGTCAAAGAGATTCGGGAAAAGGATATCGTTGATCAGAGAGCTCTCTTGCATCTCAAGCTTGAGCCTGTTCCCTCAGATGCAGCCAATTTCAGAACTTGGAAGAACGGTTTCAAGGTTCAGTTGTCCAAGCTTGATACGTCGGGTCAAGGCCTNCTTGCATCTCAAGCTTGAGCCTGTTCCCTCAGATGCAGCCAATTTCAGAACTTGGAAGAACGGTTTCAAGGTTCAGTTGTCCAAGCTTGATACGTCGGGTCAAGGCCTAGTGCTCGCTTGGATTTCTCGTGGTTTTGATGCCGATAAAGCTGATTTGCAAGATTCGGGGCTCCTTCCGAGGCTCGATGCCTGGGTTGCCGGGGAATTGTCGTCAGGACGAGTGTTGAAGCAGTCCTCCGAGCTTGAACAAGACATTTCCGCGTACATCGAGAGATGTGGCCAGCTTGGCCAATCACCCAAGGGTCGAGTTATGCTGTCTATCGTTTAGAGGCATCATGACTTGGACCGTGGACTGCATCCACGTTGTTTCAAATTGAGCTGGGTGGGAGTTCCACAAAGGACTTGAGAGACTTTGTGAACCGCATCCGCCTGGTTCTCAGTGCTATTCCAATTGGACGACGACCTGATGATCGCCTCATCGGCGAACGGTTGTTCCATCGTGTAAGCACATCCGCAAGCTTGAGCGCGTTATTGAGGACATCAGAGAATCAGGGTCCACTTCCTATAGGAGGGAGTGGTCTTATCTCTGGGAAAAGATTCAGAATTTGATCGTTCAGGATCGTGAAGATTCCAATGCCCAGTCTGTGTTGAAGTCTTCGCAGTCTGCTACTCCTGCGCCGAAGACCAAAGCTATTCCTGCGATCGATGGGGGAAGTGGAAAGGCCAAAGTTTCTCCTCCAGCAGCGCCTTCCAAGGCTGTTCCTCCCAAGGTTTATCCTCCTCCTCCTCCTCCTCCTCCCATTGCCTCTGGTGCCCCAGCGCCCAATGCGAAAGCAAAGACAAAGGCAAAAGCTAAGGCTAAGGCCATGAATGATGCTGAGAAAGCGAAGACAGCTTGCATTTTCTTCCAGATGCCGTCAGGTTGCATTCATGGGGACAATTGTAAGTTCAGTCATAAAGCCGCTGCACCGAAGCCGAAAGCTAAGGCCAAAGATGGAGCTAATTAAGAGCAAGCCTGGAGCGGTAGCAAAAGTCGTTGTTGCGCTTGTTGCAGCTTCTAGTCTGTGTACTCCTGTGATCTCTGCTGGTCCGACTTATGCTGTTGAGTGGGCCGCTGACACCGCTGCCGGTCGTCACTTAGGTTCGGCCAAGGCCTGGTTTGATCAAGGGATTCCGCGTGACGCCTTTGGTCGCTACTTGGGTGCCTCCAGGTCCCCAGTTACCTTTCACAAAGGTGGTGGGCCGCAGCCGGGTGTGCAGACTCTTGGGTTCTTGTCCAACAACATGGATTGCGCAAATCATTATATGTTGGATAGTTGCCCCTTGGTTCGCAGTACCGGTGTTGATGTTGACTCCGGGAAAGTATTTGTGTGGTTGCCTGGGAGTCTTCCGTTCTTCGTGACTGACGTTTCTCAGCTTGTCATTCAGTGTCCTGAGAAATGTCGGCAGTGTGCAACTCGTGTTGATGAGCACGTCCCGATTTTCACAAGTCAGGTGAAACTCACTCATGGAGCAGCAAACTCTGTAAGTGACCCTTCAGGGGGGTTCTCTGAAGAGGATCCGGCTGCTGTGCCAGGCGCCATCCGAAGCTTAGATTCACATCTCGTCGAAATCAGGGCTAGACAGATTCTGAGTTCTGATGGAAATGTCAGCTGCCGTGCTGTTCGTCATTGGTTCAATCTTGTTGACAAAGAACCTGCTGCTAGGGGTGACCATGGGGATTCCTTTTCCACTGGCCTTTACCGCATGGGCGGAGCTCTTGGACTTAGGACTTCAGCTCATCGGTTTCCTCTGGTTACCAAGGCATTAACAAGTTTGCACGTGCAAAAGTTCCTGACTTTGGGTATACCACCGTTTGTATCTTCAGCAACGTCACTACCGGTCCTCATCGAGATTTCCACAATGCCAACCTTGACAATGCCGTTATCTCCTTAGGAGGTTTTACGGGAGGTGGTGTATGGGTTGAGGAATCAGGGGACAAGGCCTTGTCCTGGTGATCCTTCAAAGCTTGGCAGAGTTCTTAGCTTCAAGAACGGAGTCATTCGGCTTCGGGCTAAGAGCGTCACTCGCGCGACCATGCCTTGGAAAGGTGATAGAGTAGTGATGGTGTTGTTTTCTGCGAAGCATCCTTCTGAAGTCAAAGAAGTTCACTGTGAAGAACTTCGCGCTCTGGGTTTTGTACCTCGTGACGAGGGACGAGTTACGACTGTGTGCTAGCCCGACAATCTTCCCACCGAAACCATCGCAGGTGTTTCGGCTAGAAACGAAGTTTCTACTGCTATCTATTTGCTCTCTTTGGGCTATGGTCTCCAACATGCCAGAGCAGAGTGACTTTGGAATGGCGAGGAATCTTGCTTGCTTCCGTGGCCATTCTGGATAAAGTCCTCCAAAGGGGGGGTAATTTTGAAGTAGGGAACGTGGCTAGGAGCCACGCGAAATGGCTTCCTCCCTCGCTCCCCGGCTACTACTTTAGCTTCCCCGAGCTCGGAGAGGTCTGTGACTAGTGTGCGGACCGTTGTCGGCGCTAGTCCTGCGGTGACTCTGGCTAGCAGTCCGGGTGAAACTGTTCCAACAGGCGGCGGCAGGGCCCACGGACCGGATAGTCGCAATACAATTCTGGGAGAGAGGGGACCGCAGCCGCCTGAGGGTGAGCAGGGTGTACCCGGTGATCTCTGGCTAGAATCGCTAGGTGGAATTGCTACGCCAGTGGCCGGGCCGACCTGGACAGGTGCTACAACCACTTGCTGCTCCAGGGCTTTGGGATACTTGAACTAGCCACCGTTAGGCTAGAAGAAGCAGAGACGGTGGCCGGCCAATTGGCCGACGAGCTGGGCCTCGGCTATGAGGACTACCTCGCGGAAGCTGGATACAGGATGCTAGAGAAAGCGCGAAGCTCGAAAAAAGCTACAGGGACTCCTGGCACCACCTCTTATCTGGATGGGGCTAGGCAGGCGCTCGAAGGGATAGACCAGCAAGAGGATAGCGAGCCGGACCCACCCAAGGGCGAGCGCCACAAGAAGCTAGTGGACGAGGGCTCCCTTCTCAGGCGTAGGCGTGAGAGGAACGGCTACGAGCTCGAGCTATGTTCTGCGCCGGTAGTGGAGAAGATAAGGGGCAGCATGTATCCGGATTGGCGGGGAAGACACGGCCCAGTAGGACCCAGTAGGATAGAGTCGGATAGAGGAGCAGGACGAGACCATCCCAGAAGCCGGATAGGGCACCCGTCCCAGACAAGGCTAGCTCGAAAATGTTCGGCAATGCGCCGAGGCGAGACCACACGCCGGCGGAGGCCCATGGTGGCTGCCGCCAGCGATGGGGTTGTCCTGAATCAGCTCGGCGTGCTCGGGGTACTGAAAGTCCTGGGTCGTCTCGGCATCATAGAAGAACTGGCCGCCCCCAGCAAAGAGGGAGGAGTCCTGAAATGCCGCGGCCGGGCCAGAGCGCGAGGCAGCTGCACAGGTGGACCGCGCAGCACAAAGTCGCAAGACACTGCTCTCAAAAGCCTGCGCAACTGCGTCAACACTCGGATGCCCACAGACTAACATGCCCCTGCCGTCGTCTGCGCTGCCAGAAGGATGGTGTGCACCTTCCTCAAGAGAGTGACCGCAGCCGGAACTTGAGCAGTCCCTGGCAGCAGCGTCGTCACTCATTGTCCTGTCGTGACAGTGTTTGCTTCCATCGCGCGCGGTGCCAACACCACATATGAGGCATCAGGCGCAGGATTGCTCAATGGCTTCTTCAGAGCCACCGAGAAGCACACTCCATATCTTGATCCTTGCCTCCACTCGTGGCTGCAGAGGAAACAGTCTCTCCCACTTAGTCCTGTTCCATTCGTGACATGTGCGTCGTTCGGTGCCACAAGGTACCGAAACTCCCTCATCACAGCATGCCGCAATTCTGTAACAAAACGGTTGCCCTCCGCATAGGGAAACCGAAGCATGGACTTCCTTCCGTCAACCCAGACGGTGAAGTATGGAACTTGTGTAAACGCAGGAACTTTGGGTAGGGAAAGTTCAGGGGTCGTGTCGAGTATGTACTTGAGCTTGTGCATGTAGTCATGTGCCGCACCACCGGATGACGGAGCCATCGCTGGAGCACGGCTTTCTCTNAGGGAAAGTTCAGGGGTCGTGTCGAGTATGTACTTGAGCTTGTGCATGTAGTCATGTGCCGCACCACCGGATGACGGAGCCATCGCTGGAGCACGGCTTTCTCTAAACGGCAAGCACTGCTGGCAGCCGTCCTACCCTACGACACCCAGTTTCGATCGCGAGGAGATCGTGCTTGGGCCAAGAGGGGTTCGTTGGATTTATTATCCGCGAGGTCCTCCTAGCCTCGCCCTCCGCGACCCAGAGACGTATCCCGACAGCAACTCTAGCGCAGCTATCACCTTCTTCGTTTGGAGAAAGCCCAAGGTCCCGGCTTCCCTTCGCCTAGCTCCAGGAAGCTCAGCGGTGGTAGCCCTCGGAGTAGCCGGACGGGACGTTGGAGCCTGTCGCCGGAGGTGAGCTTTTCGGCTAGCCAGGTCAGGAGGACGCGCAACATCCTGGATAGCCGCCGACCAGGCGTGGAGGGGGCGCAAGAAGAGGATGCTATAGCCGCGAAGCCTACCCGCCCCAGGCCCTGCTGCATCTCCTTCGCTGCCATACCGTCGAGGATAAGAAGCGCTACCTGCCTAGGCTGGCTACGGGGAGGAGCTGGATAGATGGCCAGGGCCGGCGGCATGCTCCCCCTCGAGCTCATCTGGCAGAGGTGGGAGGATAGAATCCTCAGCAAGAGGGCGAGGCCGCCCGCACTGGCTAAGAGCCAGGCTAGGGCCGGTCCGGGGGCGAGAGCCGAGCTGCGTGCAGACCACAGGTTAGGGCGAGGGCCGGCGAATGACCTCTCATGACAGCTAAGAAGGAGGAGTTGTTCCGGCTAGGCGCTCCCTTCAGAAAAAGGCGTGCCCAGTCGACTTGGATCGTCGCAGAGGGCAGCGAGGTGCTGCGTGGGGTGAGGGGACGTGGGCGTAGACCAGTCTTACCACAGGACCCCCGACACCGAGTGGCCCTTCGGCTCGTACAACGTCGACTCGCCTATGGATATGGCACTTCGTGGCTTGAAGGATAGACAACATCTCGACATCCAGGCGAGGAGAGTGACCAAACCGTCTTGGGTCTACCGGCTAGACCTGAGACGAGAACGAGGTCATCCAGGTCTGGGCGAGAACCAGCCAAGGCCAATATAGGCTAGTCCAGCAGATCCCCCAACAGGGGTGGATAGGATTCCAACAGGGAGTTCGAGGGATAGGGCGCTGGGACGCCAAGGGGCTATCTTTCGTTGCATTGTTGCCTGCGATAGCTGTGGGCTAAACCACTGCAACAAGAGGATGTTCCACGCGATAGAAAACCACGGCGAGATGGGCCACACCTGTAGGGTGTGCCGCCCAGGCTAGTAGCTAGAGCCAGCCGTTGGGATAGAGCAGCACCGGGATAGTTGCTGAGGCTAGGAAAAGTCCATCAGACATGCAGCTTGCGGCGAGTCGGTGCTAGAGTGCTAGTGCGTCGGCAGCCAGAGAGAGAGAGGTTTTTCAGGAGAGGGGAAAGGTCCGGGGCCGGTGAGGGGGGGGGGAGCTCTCTTCTCCTTTCTCGGCCTCGTGCGTGGGGCTTTTTCTTGGAAGGATAGTCGTGCCTGGGGTTGGCTACTCCTCTCCACCCTCACTGATTCCTGGATAGAGCCGGCGAATTTTTCTTTCAAGCCTCAATTTCTTGCTGGGATAGAGCTCTGATGGGCACGCCAGGGGCTCCTTCGGATGCCGAGCTGGCTTGCTAACCCAGAATCGGGTGGACGACAAAGTTCAGGCTATTCTTTTCAAAGCCGGGGGTGGATACTATCGCAAAGTGCTCGGCGAGCTTTACCAGCGAAGACGACCTGCGAGGGGTCCTCAAGGATGATTTTTCGCTAGATGTGGATACGGGACTGGCGAACAAGGCTCTCGCGGCTAGCTTTGTGGTTGCATGGCAAGCCGCACAGGCTAGAATCAAAGGCCATGCTGAGCTAGAAGCTGCTGCCCAGCTCCGCGAGTGGGCTATGCCGATAGCCCAGACGGACTACATGGCTATGAGGCAGGCGTTTGCCCTCAAGCTCGGAGAGCCAGAGGATAAGCACGTGCCGGTTAAGGAGTACATCGAAAAGAAACTCCACGAGCTAGAGACCGGCGAGTTCACGGCAGGGCCCCTGAGCGAGGTCCTCTCACGGGACGAGATAGATCCAGAGACTCTCGTCCCGCAGTGGGATAGCAAAGGCACGATAGTGCTAAAGAAGGCTAGCTCCAAAGGAGCTTTGCCGGCTAATCCCGAGCAGCTCCGGCTAAGGCTAACTGTGATGGCTAACGCCCTCCTGATGGTACAGTTGCATCATCCTGGCCGTGTGGAGCTAGCGGATACGAACCAGCAGCTATTTGAGAAATACAAGGACTATCTCTTTGGCGATTATTGTTACGGGCTAAGGTCGAATGAGGCTAGCGGATCGCTAGCGCCGCCCTGGACCTTGGTTCTGTCATACGAGAGGGCTATTCGTAAGTTTGCTTACAAGCAGATGGCTAATCTCTCGATAGGCTTTGCCGACGCCCTCGCCCTGGCCTGGAGAAATGCGGCTACTAAGGAGAGGCGCTTCACCACTCCCTTCAAGCGGCCGCTCCACCCTAGCCGGCAAGAGGTGCGTTGAGCATGACACGAGGTCACAGCAGATAGTCAGGAGCGGCGGCCAGATCTTCCTCGACCGCGAGCTGCTTCAGGACTACCACACCTGTGTAAGTGTAGGAAGTGATGAGTACCANCTCGACCGCGAGCTGCTTCAGGACTACCACACCTGTGTAAGTGTAGGAAGTGATGAGTACCATCAAGAAACAATCAAGACCCGCGCAGGGCAAAGAAGTGCTGCAGGTGACAACGATCAACACACCAAGAAGACCCGCGAAGGGCAAAGAAGTGTAGGAACGGCCAGCCCTCCCCCTGAAACACACTGGTCGAAAGAAGAAAACAAAGAGCCAGAGAGGCCATTCCCGAGACACACACCCCCATCTGCCCGATCGGGGCTCCCCGGGCCTCCTCCCTCCGCTCAGTGTGCTACTGTAGCCATGGCGCCTGGAGTCGATCTTCTCCGACCTCGGTGGCATTGACCGGCACCCACCTTGGGAGGACTGCGTTGATGAAGGGGGTCATGGTGTGAAGGAGCTGACTCTTACAAGCAGCCACGGCAGGCCTCAGCTAAGTATTGACTGTGCTCGGTGTGCTTCTCGAGCGCACCTCGACGATACTGCGTCATCCCCCCCTAGGGGTCAGGCTCAATGCCTCCTTAGGTAATTTGTGCTGTTGCCTTGCTGCCTGCACCCCCGATCCTTTGGGGTCTAGGTCCTCTTCCCCCCTAAGTGGGTTAGGTGGCCCGCCTGTGGGTAGGTGCAACAATGACGACGAGCTCCGGCTGTGTCGTGTTGGTTTAGTCCCGCTGCCCCCCTACAAGGGTTCAAGGATGATGACCGCGATGACGACGACCACCTCCCCGCTCCCTTTGGGTTTAGGTCCTCCGCCCCCCTAGGTGGTTGTGGTAGGGCAGATGACCGCGATGACAACGACCGCCTCCCTGCACCTTTTGGGTTTAGGTCCTCCGCCCCCTTAGGTGGTTGTGGTTGTGGTCTGCCGGTGGGCGGACGTTGTGCCGAAAAGGAGCTCAGTCGAGCTTGCTGGAACGAACCCCAACTCTGCCAATACTGCCCCTTCTTGGGTTTGCCCCTCCGGTTTAGGCCCTGGACCTCCCTAGGNGGGCGGACGTTGTGCCGAAAAGGAGCTCAGTCGAGCTTGCTGGAACGAACCCCAACTCTGCCAATACTGCCCCTTCTTGGGTTTGCCCCTCCGGTTTAGGCCCTGGACCTCCCTAGGTGGGTGTAGTGGTGACGATGACGTTGATGAGCGAGGTGCAGGCACTGGAGGCTTGCTATGTGAGGAAGTTACGGCTGCCAACGACACACGTGCTTATCAAGCTTGCGTCCTTTGCCCAGGTTTCTTTGGAGAAATTTGCGCATTTCATGCCATGGACCATCCATTCGGGCAGCACACTGGTGGGCTACGAGGTGCCGAGGGTCCAGGATGGTCGAAAGGCCCAAGAACATCCCCTGGCACCCATGCTGCAACCAGGAGCGCCGATCTTGAGTNGACCATCCATTCGGGCAGCACACTGGTGGGCTACGAGGTGCCGAGGGTCCAGGATGGTCGAAAGGCCCAAGAACATCCCCTGGCACCCATGCTGCAACCAGGAGCGCCGATCTTGAGTTTTTGCATGAGCTTTCTTCAACCAACCTTCCCTTTTCTAGGCTGCAAACTGATGCTGTTCTAGGTGCCGAGGGTTCAGGTAGGTCGCAAGACTCGAGCATATCCCCCAGCATTCTAGCTGCATTCAGAAGCGCCAAACTCGCTTTTGTGCATTGTGTTGGGTTACCTGCTTGTGGGGTTCCTATGCTACCTAAAGACTTCTTGTATTTCCGACCGCCAGCTGCTGAGTATCTAGGCGCCGAGGGTTCAAGTAGGTCGCAAGGCCCGAGCATATCCCCAAGCATTCTAGCTAAATCCGGGAGTGATGGAGTGCAGGCGCGTTGGAACGCCAACTCTAGTCCTGTCGATGACTCTGGGTCCCATGTTGGGTTGCTGGCTTTCGTTACTGCCTGCTGGACCTGTTTCAGTGACGCTTTCTCTTGGATCTGCAACGGGATCGAGAACTTTAGCAGACCCTCGCGACAGAGAAATCACTCCCCGCTCGTGGGGGTGCGTATCGGCGAAGCTTCCCACCCCGGGCCCTACTGGTGCCTTAGGCTTTGACTTCGGCAGCATTCTGGGGCTTAGCTTTGCCGAGCAAATTCGAAAGTTCATTGAGCAGGCTGTTCAAAAGGCCATCCAAGAAGCACTGCAAGCTCTTTCTCTTGCAGCTCCAGGTGAGCAGCCGCAGGAGCAGGGCAGTGCAAAGCGCCGCAAGCGCAACAATGACCGTGGAGGAGCGGAGCGGCGCGACGTCGCAGACGCTGTCGAGCAGGCCGAAGCAGCTCCTTTGGCTGAGGCCAAGGGTGCTAAGGGCAAGAGCAAGGCAGGCAAGGCTGGCCATAAGGGTAAAGACCAGACCGCCCAACCGGGCGCAGCCGGCAAAGGCCGAGGTCAGGGGGCACCAGGCAAAGGCAAACAACCTCCAGCAGCCGAGCCCCTGCCCTCGAACTCTGCCACAGACGACGATTGGGTTACCGTCTCCCGTCAAAAGCCGAGTGCGCCGTGGCAGCTCAGAGCTTCAGACTGGTCTGCGCCTGTCTTTAACTTCGCCGATGTTGCTGGCGCGCTTGACAATGCCTCCGGGACCTTTAAGGCAGTTGTTCTCTGTGATTCGGGACAGGCTGATCTCCTTGCTACTCTTTTACTTGGGTCAAAGAAACCACATGGAGTGATTGCTGTCACACCCGATCACCCTGAAGCTGCTGCTCGATGCCCGGGTGCTGTAGGCAACTCCTGTGTCTTTAAGACTGTTTTCTTTCACCACATTAGTTCGGTAGGAGTCGACCTCCCAGGCCCGAAGGTTTCTGCTGCAAGAGCCCCCAAGGCTGTTGCAACCAAAACAGCTGTCCTCTACGTGAGGGTTTACAAAAAGTATGTTACCAAAGCTGCGTGGAAGGACATCCTTGCCAGCCCTCAGCGTGCATTCCACAATTGGATTGCGCAACAGCATCTGAAGGTACAAGACAGCTGGGGATGGGCCAAGGAACAGGCTCAGGGTGAAGATTCCAACATTTATGCGCTGTTCCGTGTTCCGGAGGCTGAAGTCACTGCTTTTGTTGCCCTCAGCGGCAGGGATGGGTTCTTTGTTGACCCGCCGCGGTGGACTACTTTCCCGGCGTTCTCTGTGCAGTGGGCTGAAAAAGAAGCCAAGGAGACCGACATCGATTACCTTCACAGGATACGGACCATAGAGTCCAAGTTCGGGGTCGTTGTTGGCCGCCGCGGCCTTGGTAAGCGCATTGCCCGTGATGCACACGCATGTGGCTTTTAGAGCATGCCCCTTTCGATTGGAGTCCCGCTCAGGCTTCCGAGGCGGTGTCTAGTATCTTTTCGGAGGTTACCATGACACGCCAGCAGCGCACTCGCAAGGGTATAAATTTTTACTTTAAGGGGGCCCACACCACCGCACATGATGTCGTCGCTCTTCCCTTTGTTGATGGCGACCAGACGGAGATGATGTGGCGCCGCTGGGCACCAGTGCGCGCCAGACCTCAGGCACAAACCATCCGTACAAATGGTTCATGGTCTCTCCTGCCTCCCAAAGACCCTTTTGCTGAGACCACCAAGGTCGCGCAGGATGTCAGCCAGGGGGATGATGAGGATAGCAATGCAGCCGACGCTGCCATTGCAAATCCCTCTTCTCAGACTGGGGCTCCAAGCGCCACGGAGACCAAAGAGGCCAAGGATGCCAAACGTGAAGCCCCCAACAAGGGCAAAGGACCGGCCAAACGGTCTTGTACTGAGACCCGCGATTTGCCTAAAGGCCTTGAGCAGCAAGCTGCGCCGGCTGATGGCAACTGCCTGTTCCACGCAGCTTCTGCTGCCATTGCACACGTTTTGGGCTCCCAGCCTGAAGCCCACAGCGTTTTGCGTGCCAAGGTTGCCCAGCACTACAAAAAGAATTCTGAGAGATACTCACTAGTGTGGGATAAGGAAATCCCAGACCGATCAGCTGCCGGATCCTTTCAGGATTACATCGCTGCCATTGCCCAGGTCGATACCTGGGCGGGGCACATGGAGCTGGCTGCCCTAGCCAGGCTCTACGATATCAAGTTTGTGATCTTTCCGCGATCGCCTGCCCTTGAGGTCTGTGCTGTCCATGTGCAGCAACGCAAACGTGTTGCGGTTCTTGTCTTCACTGGCTCCCACTACGAGTGGTTGAAGCCCTCTGGCAAGCTCCCTCAAGAGTTGTGTGATGTCATGACCCTGCCGCCCCAGGTTCCAATGCGAGGTGGGGGCAAGGCGCGTTCGCACGCCAACAGCTCCAAGGGCTCAGGCTGTTCGGTGTGGACCGAGCCCTCCTTGCCTCCTGCATCCATTGCGGGCTCGGTGTGGACACTTCCCTCCCGTCGTCGAGACGAGGCTGACAACAAGTCCCGCAGTTCGGTTTGGACCGCGCAGACACAACTTCACCGGTCCTCCTCTGTCGCCCAAGCTTCTGTGGCCCCTGCTGTCTCCGACACTGATGGCGACGCTGGCTGCTTTGCTGCCTCAGAGATCACCGCCGTAAAAACTTGCCCACCGAGCGCCAGATCAGGTACTGGGGCCGCGCGGGTCTAAACTTCGACCGCAGGACTGCTGTTGTCTGCCCTTTGTGCCCCTTTCGTGCCACTGCCAAGGACCAGGACAACAGGAGCACCAAACTTAATTATGACCATTACAAAGCCCACCACCCGGGATTGATCCCTTCAGGTGTTCCGCTTGGTGAGCGGCAGCCTTCGCTGCTCCAGCCCGTAAGTGGTAAAAACTTTCATTGGAAGTGTCCTCNATCCCTTCAGGTGTTCCGCTTGGTGAGCGGCAGCCTTCGCTGCTCCAGCCCGTAAGTGGTAAAAACTTTCATTGGAAGTGTCCTCTCTGCGAGTTTGGGGTTCTTGCCCAGGATGCCTTTTCAAAGAGTGCTTCTGCTTTCACTGCTGACAAGGTCGCCCACTGCGCGGCATCACACCCTAAGGTTTCCTGGAAGAAGTTCAAAGCCCTCGACAGAAAGCGCACGCTTGACAAAGCCGCTGTTACACGCAGGGGCCGTGAAGGCATCAAGCGGCTGGGCGCTGCCAAGGGTACTGACCTCGAGGGCTTTAGGTTGTTTTGCTGGCCTCGCGCCACGCCCTCTAAAGTCTTTGCGGGTAGGGGTGGGCTTAAGTCTTCGTTTGGTTGGGTGTGCCTCCGGTGCCAGTCACCCTTCCGGCGTGCTAGCGACGCCACCTCCCACGGCAAGCGTGGGCTATGCTGCCCCGCCATTGCCAAACGCAAGGCCGCGCGCCGTGTCGCTGCCATCGAGGCCCTCTCCCTGGCACATGTGACCAACACCCCCGAAGGACCTGTAAAGCAGCGCGAGAGTGCTCTGCTGGACAGTGCGAAGACCAGCTTTCAATTGCCGTTTTCATCAGATTAGCTACCATTAACATTGCTGGTAAAGGGGTCTCCACCATTGACCCCATCAGCCACTTTCTCGAACAACACGCGGTGCACGTGTGCACCATTGCTGAGGCGGACATCAATGTGACCTCCGCCCCGGGATATGGGCAAAAGGATACTCTGTTACACTCTCCCCTCCCGAACCTTCTGGTTTTAGTAGGGCTGCTCTGGTAAGTTCCCTGCCTTTCCGACCTTTTCGGCTGCCCGAAGGGTTGGCTAATCACAGGTGCGCGGCTGGGCTCTTTGACTTTCGGGCCGCCCATGGTGATCAACAGCTCGCCATTGTGTCGTTTTACGGCCAATCAGGGAACCAGCCTGCTGCTGTGGCTCAGGCCACGGATATCCTTGCCGCCTGCACGGCCAGCCAAGCCCCTTTCATTGTCGCTGGTGATTTCAATCTTGAGCCCACCGAGGCTGTGCTGGGGGAGGCCCTTGCTGTTGGTGCCATCCGTTCTCTTGACGATGCGGCCCAAGGTGCACCTCTGCCAGCCACAGGTCCGGGGCGAAAGCGCAGAATTGATCATGGGGTATGTCACTGGTCGCTTGCTGCTAGCCGGG